>JARQOC010001706.1:0-36182 GCA_033576535.1 Allobates femoralis
TTACCTTTCACAACTGGTTCAGGATCCAACAAGAAGGGGGGCACTGCTGGACCTAATATTAACCAACAGGCCAGACCGCATATCAAATATACGGGTTGGAGGTCACTTGGGTAATAGTGATCATAACTTAATAAGCTTTCAAGTATCCTTTACTAAGACGTGTACTAGAGGGGTCACAAGGACACTAAACTTCAGGAAGGCAAATTTCCAACGGTTGAGAGATGATCTTAGTGCAATAAACTGGGACGATGTCCTGAGACATAAAAGTACACAACACAAATGGGAGATGTTTATTAGCATCCTGAATAGGACCTGTGCACAATATATACCCTATGGGAATAAGCATGCTAGAAATAGGAGGAAACCACTATGGCTAAATAAAGCGGTAAGAAGTGCAATATGTGACAAAAAGAAAGCATTTAGGGAATTAAAGCAAGTAGGTAGTGATAAAGCATTAAATAAATACAGAAAATTAAATAACATTTGTAAAAAGCAAATCAAGGCAGCAAAGATTGAGACAGAGAGACTCATTGCCAGAGAAAGTAAAAAGAATCCCAAAATATTTTTTAACTACATAAATAGTAAGAAACTAAAAAATGATGGTGTTGGCCCCTTTAAAAATAGTCTGGGTGAAATGGTGGATGAGGATGAGGAAAAAGCAAATATGCTAAATGACTTTTTTTCAACAGTATTTACACAAGAAAATCCCATGACAGACAATATGATCAGTGATAACAAAAATTCTCAATTAAACGTCACCTGCTTAACCCAAGAGGAAGTACGGCATCGTCTAAAAATCACTAAAATTGACAAATCCCCGGGCCCAGATGGGATACACCCCAGAGTGCTGCAGGAATTAAGTACTGTCATAGATAGACCATTATTTTTAATATTTAAAGATTGCATAATAACAGGGTCTGTACCACAGGACTGGCGTATAGCAAATGTGGTGCCAATATTCAAAAAGGGGACAAAAACTGAACTTGGAAATTATAGGCCAGTAAGCTTAACCTCTACTGTGGGTAAAATCCTAGAGGGTTTTCTAAGAGATGCTATACTGGAGTATCTGAAGAAAAATAACCTCATGACCCATTATCAACATGGTTTTACGAGGGACCGTTCCTGTCAAACTAATCTAATAAGCTTCTATGAAGAAGTAAGTTCTGGACTGGACCAAGGAAATGCAGTGGATGTGGTGTATATGGACTTTTCAAAAGCTTTTGATACGGTGCCACACAAAAGGTTGATACATAAAATGAGGGCAATGGGGATAGGGGAAAATATGTGTAAGTGGGTTAAGAACTGGCTTAGTGATAGGAAACAAAGGGTGGTTATTAATGGAACACACTCAGAATGGGTCACAGTTAACAGTGGGGTACCACAGGGGTCAGTGTTGGGCCCACTTCTATTTAATATATTTATTAATGACCTTGTAGGGGGCATACAGAGTAGAATCTCAATATTTGCAGATGACACTAAACTCTGCAGGGTAATCAATACAGAGGAGGACAATTTTATATTACAGGAGGATTTATGTAAACTAGAAGCTTGGGCTGCTAAATGGCAAATGCGCTTTAATGGGGATAAATGTAAAGTCATGCACTTGGGCAGAGGAAACAAAAGGTATAATTATGTGCTTAATTGTAAAACACTGGGCAAAACTGTCACTGAAAAAGACCTGGGTGTATGGGTAGATGACAAACTCAGATTTAGTGGCCAGTGTCAGGCAGCTGCTGCAAAGGCAAATAAAATAATGGGATGTATTAAAAGAGGCATAGATGCTCATGAGGAGAACATAATTTTACCTCTATACAAGTCACTAGTGCGACCACACTTAGAATACTGTGTACAATTCTGGTCTCCGGTGTATAAGAAAGACATAGCTGAACTAGAGCGGGTCCAGAGAAGAGCGACAAAAGTCATTAGAGGACTAAGGGGTCTGCAATACCAAGACAGGTTATTAAACTTGGGGTTATTTAGCTTGGAAAAACGAAGGCTTAGGGGTGATCTTATAATAATGTATAAATATATGAGGGGGCAGTACAGAGACCTTTCTAATGATCTCTTTACTCTTAGGCCTGAGACCGGGACAAGGGGGCATCCTCTACGTCTGGAGGGAAGAAGGTTTAATCATAATCACAGACGCGGATTCTTTACTGTAAGAGCAGTGAGACTATGGAACTCTCTGCCACATGATGTTGTAATGAGTGAGTCACTACTAACATTTAAGAAGGGCCTGGATGCCTTTCTTGAAAACTATAACATTACCAGTTATATATACTAGATTCTTTGATAGGGCGTTGATCCAGGGAATTAGTCTGATTGCCGTATCTGGAGTCAGGAAGGAATTTTTTCCCCCAATGTGGAGATTAGTGTTGCCACATGGGTTTTTTTTTGCCTTCCTCTGGATCAACATGTTAGGCTATGGGTTGAACTAGATGGACTTAAAGTCTTCCTTCAACCTTAAACACTATGTTACTATGTTGTGATCCGGATTGGACTCTCCGGTTTGGACGTGCGTCCGGGTGCTGGCTGGAGGAACGAAAGGCCTAGCATGCAACCCCAGGTGCTGTGACCAATTACCTTATGTATCACCGCTTACCAGGTCATAACCAGTTAATCTCTAAAGGGGGATAATAGAGAAAAAGAGCCGGCGCAGATCTAAGTGTAGAGATTATTTGATCTTGGTCTAGGTGGTAATGATCAAAAAATGCTCACCTTTTTGGTGTCTTTTGTTCATATAGTATAAGGTTTTCTCTTAGGCTTGCAGCCTTCCTCTCCGGAGGGATCAGGTCTTCTGAAGGGAGCCTGGTTCGTCAGTATATGGTTTAAATAGCACCGGACTTTGAGGAATAGCGCTTCCTTAAGAGGCACAATAATTTCTTCCAAGAGTTCTTTAATTCATTTAAAAGTCAATAATTCCATACATTGCAGTACAGTACAACACGTTTCGACTTACATACAAGTCTTCCTCAGGTACATGTGATAATATCATAAGAAATAGATGTGTGCTCTCTTATAGGGTTCTCATTACAACTGAGCTTGAGATGTTGGGAGGTTGGTCACCGCCCCAATCTGTAATTGTGGTAATTAGTCCACAATTAGTGTGCAGTTGTACCTCCCTGGGCTCAGTGAAATGGTTATTCATGAGCCCAATGAGCGGCATCAAAAACGGGAGGAACAAAACCGAAGCAAGGCGAACATGAAATTCCTTATTTTAAAGCTTAAAAGTTGTGTCCGTCATCCATGCACACGGATGCTCAGCTGTGAACATCCACGTGCAGGACATATGGACATCACGCGCCGGAGGCACGGATGTGTGAGTGAACCACTAAACTGCATTATTCACAAAAAGTAAACAGAAAAGAAATATTTACAAAAAGTAAACAGAAAAGACATTTTTCATATAAAAACATTTTTCTATAAAAGAATTTTACATAAAATTTCACTGTCAGCTTGAGATATTGGGAGGTTGATCACTGCCCCAATCAACAATTGTGGTGATTAGTCCACAATTAGTGTGAAGTTGTACCTCCCCTGGGCTCAGTGGAGTGATCATTCATGAGCCTAATGAGCGGCATCAAAAGCGAGAGGAACAAATTCAAAGCAAGGCAAACATGAAAATCCTTATTCTCAGATGAGATATATGTCACACTTTACCTATAAACAACACACACCCATAAGATATGTACATAAAAACACTGTCAGAGACCAAATTCTGGCCCAGACCATTGCATGTAGGACCTATAAGACATACAACCGTGCCACTGAGGGCACCTGTAAGGCAGAGGTATAGTACCCAAAGTAGCTAGCCAGTAGTCACTTAGTTTAGCATGATGATGCCGCGTCCTTCACTCTACGCGTTTCCCCCACCGTAGTTCTCGTCGGCGGGTTCCTCAGGAGTGATCCTCCGCAGCATCGGCACCGGTCTGTGCCCTGGGTCGCCCAGGTTGAAGGAGATGATGATCCTCCTTCTCCCCTTCAGTATGGTAAATGGCAGCCTTATGGGTGTGTGTTGTTTATAGGTAAAGTGTGACATATATCTCATCTGAGATTTGGTTTATTGCCAATTATTGTTGGTATTGGAAAATAGGTCACCACACTAACACGCCCCCATACACACACCCTGTGATAGAGGGGTCCCCTATCACAAGAAATAGATTTTCTGTACAAACACGTCTTATGTGGCTTTTTCCACTGAGCAACGGGGATTGACCTGAACTCTGCTAGTAGGACCTTTTTTTGCACTTCCATGACACATATATGAGACAAACAGGTCTTTAGGTTAGTGTAAAACTGTGAGACCCACAACCCCTCACCCTAGTGTGCAATCAGGGTTAGGAGGGGCAGACGCCGTGGTATGAGGACACCAGCAAGAATTTTTTACGTGTCTAAAACTCCATTGCAAGGCAGGGTGAGACAGGGAGAGTCTAGGGACAGCGTTCCCACCCCCCTAGATCCCCTTGGTAAGGTTTGGATTGCATAAACCGCATCACAGGAACTATAGTTTCCTTTTTAACAAAATTAAGTAAAAAAGAGAATTTTGTTTACGTACCGTAAATTCTTTTTTCTTTAATCATCAATGGGAGACCCAGACAATGGGGTTTAGGGCACTGCCCTCCGGAGGTCACACTAGGTACTACAAGTTTGTAGACACCGCCTCCTCCGCTTATAAACCCCTACCGCAGGGAACATCCTCAGTTTGGTCCATAAGCTGCGAGGAGAAAATAAACCACACCAAAAACATCGGGAAGAACGCCGTGCACAGACGGTTTAACAACCCGGCAAACACTGTCTCAACAGAGAACAGAGCAAATGCAAAACATGCAACGGAACAACTGGGTGGGTGCTGGGTCTCCCATTGATGATTAAAGAAAAAAGAATTTACGGTACGTAAACAAAATTCTCTTTTTTCTGGTCATCATAATGGGAGACCCAGACAATGGGGATGTCCTAAAGCAATACCCCAGAGCGGGAAGAGTTCCTCAACCAGACGGATAACACATGGTTCCCTTTAAAGGTGGGCAACCGCCGCCTGGAGAACCCGCCTGCCCAGACTTGCATCCGCAGAGGCATGGGCATGCACCATATAGTGCTTAGAGAAAGTGTGCAGGCTGGACCAAGTGGCCGCCTGACACACCTGTAGAGCAGACGCTCGATGTCGCAAGGCCCAAGAGGCACCTACAGCTCTGGTAGAGTGAGCCTTCAATCCCACCGGGAGAGGCAAACCAGAAGACCGGTAAGCCTCTTGAATGGAAGCCTTAATCCATCTGGCCAAGGTTGACTTCGAAGCCGCGGACCCTTTACAGCGACCTGTCGTGAGAACAAATAAGGAATCCGAACTCCTGAAGGAGGCGGTCCTGGACACATAAATGCGTACCGCTCTCACGAGATCCAGAGTATGGAGGTCGCGCTCCACCTGATGAACGGGAGCGGGGCAAAATGATGGGAGAACAATCTCCTGGTTCAGGTGAAAAGTTGAAACCACCTTCGGCAAGAATTCTGGCCGTGGGCGCAACACCACCTTGTCTTGGTGAACCACCAGAAAGGGTGACTTGCACGATAGTGCAGCCAATTCTGAGACCCTCCTCAGAGACGTAATTGCCACCAGAAAGGCCACTTTCTGGGACAGACGAGATAGAGAAACATCTCTCAGCGGCTCAAACGGCGGTTTCTGTAATGCCGCCAGGACCATGTTAAGGTCCCAAGGGTCTAGAGGTCTCTTGTAGGGCGGAACCATCCGTGACACCCCCTGCAGAAATTGACGTACCTTCGGGAGGAGCGCCAATCGCCTGTCAAACAGCACCGAAAGTGCTGATATTTGACATTTCAAAGAGCCAAGGGATAATCCCAACTCCAAACCCGACTGTAAGAAAGCCAACAACGTCGGGGTGGACAAGGGCAACGGAGACCGTCCACCAGAGGCACACCAGGTAAAAAAGATCTTCCACGTCCTGTGGTACATCTTCCTGGAAACTGGCTTCCTAGCCCGATTCATAGTGGCCACCACTGTAGGGGAGAAACCCCTAGATGTCAGTAGCCAGGCCTCAAGAGCCATGCAGTCAATCTGAGGGCCCTGGAATTGAGGTGGAAGAATGGGCCTTGTGCGAGTAAATCTGCGCGGTCTGGAAGAGCCCACCTGTGTCCGCCTGATAGTTGCCACAGGTCCGGGTACCAGGACCTCCTGGGCCAATCCGGAGCCACTAGAATGGCTACCCTGCACTCCGACCTGATCTTCCACAGGACCCTGGGAATCAGAGCCAGAGGAGGGAACACATACGGCAGCTGGAAGCTGGACCAACTCAGTATCAGAGCATCCGCCCCCAGAGACTGAGGATCCCACGATCTCGCCACGTACTGGGGCACCTGATGATTCAGCCTTGAGGCCATCAGATCCACGTCCGGAGTGCCCCATCTGCTGCAGATGTCCCGGAAGACGTCTGGATGCAGGGACCACTCTCCGGCGTCCATCCCCTGCCGGCTCAGGTAGTCGGCCTCCCAGTTCTCGACCCCTGGGATGTGAACTGCGGAGATCAGGCAGTCGTTTTCCTCCACCCACGACAGGATGCGGTGGACTTCGGCGAGGGCCTGAGCGCTTCTGGTCCCTCCCTGATGATTTATGTAGGCGACGGCCGTCGCATTGTCGGACTGTACCCGAATGGGTCGTCCTGCCAGGAATTTCTGAAACGCCAGGAGCGCCAGATAGACCGCCTTGATCTCCAGGACGTTGATCTGCAACGTCGACTCCGCCTGAGTCCAGAGTCCTTGAGCCCTGTGGTGTAAGAACACCGCGCCCCAGCCCTTCAGACTGGCGTCGGTGGTTACCACTAACCATGAAGGTTTGAGGAAGGATCTTCCCCGTGACAAGTGACGTGGCTGGAGCCACCACTGCAGGGAGTCCCTGGTTGGTTGTGACAGTGCCACCAACCGATTCAGAGAGATCGCTCTCTTGTCCCATCGGCGAAGAATCTCCAGCTGGAGAGGACGGAGACGAAACTGTGCAAAGGGCACCGCCTCTATCGCCGCTACCATGCGTCCCACCAGTCTCATCAATTCCCGAAGGGATGAGTGAGGTGACAGGAGAACGTTCTGTACTCCTGAGTGGATCGCCAGCTGCTTGGCCTGAGGTAGAGACACCAGGGCTGAGTCCGTGTGGAAGTCCATTCCCAGATATGTCAATGACTGGGTCGGAACCAGGGTCGACTTCTGAGTATTGAGAAGCCACCCAAACTGTTCCAGAGACCTCATGGTCACTTCCAGGCTCACCCGACAAAGGTCTTCCGATGGCGCCCTGACCAATAGGTCGTCCAGATAGGGTATGACAGCGTGACCCTGCACATGCAGGAGAGCCATCATAGATGCCATCACCTTCGTGAACACCCGTGGTGCAGAGGCCAACCCGAAGGGTAGGGCCACAAATTGGAAGTGTTCGTCCCCCACTGCGAATCGTAACCAGCGCTGATGAGCCGGTGCAATGGGCAGGTGAAGGTAAGCGTCCCTGATATCGATGGACGCTAGGAAGTCCCCCTGCGACACAGCCGCGATAACGGAACGAAGGGATTCCATGCGGAACTTCCGAACCAACACGTGACGGTTGAACAATTTTAGGTCCAGGACCGGTCGAAAGGAGCCGTCCTTTTTCGGGACAATAAAGAGGTTGGAGTAAAAACCCCTGAACCTCTCTGCCGTGGGCACTGGGACTACTACTCCGTCTCTGCGGAGTCCCTCCAACACCCGGTGAAAAGCCTGAGACTTTTCTGGGGATGGAACAGACCGATGGAATCGGGATAATGGTTTTGACGTCAGCTCTATCCTGTAACCTCGCGAGACTACGTCTCGAACCCACTGATCTTGAACGTGAAGTAGCCACTTGTCCTGAAAGCGAGACAAGCGGCCCCCCACCTGTGGGGAGGCAGGAAGAGAGAGCGAGTCATGTAGAGGCGGGTTTGGGGGTGGCAGCTGTTGCCCCCGCCGGCTTCTTGGGACGACTCTTAGAGCGCCACTGGGAAGCGGGCTTGCCCCCTCGGTCCGTGCGAGCGGACGGCGCTGATGACTGTGAGCTGGACCGAAAGGACCACTGTTTTGGGTTCCTTTTAACGGTATACCGTGGCTTAGGCTTATTCTGCGGTATCTTAGACTCAGCAGAATCCTTAATCAGCTTGTCCAGCTCTGTGCCAAAAAGTCTGTCACCAGAGAACGGAAGATTCTGCAAAATCTTCTTAGATGTGGCATCTGAGTCCCAAAGACGCAGCCACAACAACCTGCGGATCGCTATAGCATTGGCCGAAGCCACAGCTGAGCGAGTGGCAGTTTCCAAAGACGCCGTCCTGGCGTAGTCCGCATAGGCCCTCGCTCTCTCAGTGAGTGCTAGGACTTCTGGACTGGATCTTGCCAGGTCAGTGATACCATCCAAACAGGTAGTAATCGCTTGTAAGGTCCAGACCGTGGCGAAATTAGGGGCAAAAGAAGACCCCACAGCCTCATAGGAAGACTTGGCGAGTTGCTCGACCTGTCTATCAGTCGCGTCCTTCAGCGAGGAGCTATCAGAGGCAGAAAACAGGGAGCGTGCAGCAATTCTAGTCATGGAGGCGTCCACCTTTGGAGACTGCGACCATTCCTGAAGCACCTCCTGGGGAAGGGGAAACGATTGTCCTTGGGTTTGCGGACATAACGCCGCCCAGGATGTAACCTGGGAGCTCTAATCACCCTTCCAAAATTAGTGTGGTCCATGAAAGATCCACTTGGTCTAGCCTCTGGCCGCAGCCATTGATAGACCTCCTTCGGGTGCACGACAACCTCTTCAGGGGGAGTCACGAGACGCAAGGTCTCATTGATGGAGGACACCAGATCCTCCACCCCATCTGGAGGCTCAGACACAGACACAGATCCGAAGGTTGAACCCCCATCATCCTCCTCACCATCAGAGGAATGCTCCTCCTCAGAGAGAGCCTGGAGCTCAGGTGAATCCTCACGACGAGCCCGCTTAGGGGGTCTCACAGCAGAAGAGGGGGACACCCGGGGGTAACTGGAAGGAGTAGCTGGGCTTTCCAGCCTCCTATGAAGTGCCTCCAGTGACTGCGACATGGAGGACATCTGGGACAGCAGGGATTCATTGATCCTGTTCTGCGTTTCCCATGGCCCTGGGATTACCTGAACCTCAGGGTACAGCACCGGAGCTGCTGCCTCAGCCGAGCCAGTCCGGGCTTCTGGGCGTCCGCAGTTATTGCAGGACCCCTCCACCAGAGTTCCCTTGCAAGTAGCACAGGTCATGGTGTTATCCGCCGCCTTAGCAGCATGCTTCCTAACTGAGGACATAGCCACAGTAGGGGGTGTATAAGCCAAGTCGAATAGACAAACAAAACCGGGAGTCCCGGTGGCTTACCGACCGCAGTAACGCGGTGGGAGGAAGCGGTGTGCGTGTGTGACCTCCGCGAGTTCCGGTCTCCCTCTGAAGTGCAGACACGTGCTGCCGTAGCTCCCAGCCGGGAAGTGAGGGAGAAGATGGCCGCCGCCAGTACAGACGTGGGCGGCGCCGGGAACACGCGGGAATCACACGCACACGCCCCCTCGGTGACGTCACCGTAAGGGCTGCCTCTCCTCCTCCAAGCAGCCTCTGTAATGGAGGTGCTGGAGCCCGCAGCGCGGGAAATGGTGTAAAAACACAGTACACACACACAGACTGCAATCATATCCAAAGAAACGGCAGTCTACGGCCTCAGCCCCTGTGTCACACAGGGCGGTCAGCCAGGGTGACCCCAGCACAGGGTACACCTCCAGATCCGCGGACCCGAGGGCAACGCGCGGTCTGAGTGTCAAGACACGTAAAGTGCCAGACACTACCCCCAGGCACACAGGAGACACAGAGTGCCTCAGTGCCGGTCCGGTCTGTAAGCACCATTTAGGGAGGCCTCGGACGGGGGTTCAGCCCAGTCCGGAGTGTAAGCACCATTTAGGGAGGCCTCGGACTGGGCTGGCTCCAGTCCGGTCTGTAAGCACCATTTAGGGAGGCCTCGGACGGAGCGGAGCTGTGCAAGGCTCCCATCTCCCACTCTCCAGAGCCCCCCAGAGAGGGATGGAAAGGAGCGCGACAGCGTACCGGGAGAACACAAAGTGTCCAGGCCCTAGGCCCTCCGGTACCTCCACCTGCGTGTGCCACAAAGGGTGAGCGGGGAGGCTGTCGCAGGTCCCGTCAGGACCATATTACCTTGTCTTCAGACGCCATCACGTAAGTAGTGAGAATGCAGTGAAGTGCAAGCAAAGCGTGATCCTCCGAGCACACTAAGTTTAAAACTGAGGATGTTCCCTGCGGTAGGGGTTTATAAGCGGAGGAGGCGGTGTCTACAAACTTGTAGTACCTAGTGTGACCTCCGGAGGGCAGTGCCCTAAACCCCATTGTCTGGGTCTCCCATTATGATGACCAGAAAAGTTACATTTTAGAAACTAATCCTCTTTGATATATATCATCAGATTTTCCAACATGTTGGTAAACCTGTCAACTCCGATCCAGCGATTTATCGTTGCAACTTGCCAGAGTCACACGCAACGAGGTCGCTGAACCGCCTCCAAACCTGTGATGTATCAGCGATCTTGTTGACGATGTCATGCCGCGAAACTGGGCCTTTAGGGTTACTTGGAGAACTGAGACTGCTGACATGAGATTATTTAAAGAACAGGATGACTCAAGGCTATTGCGAGACTTTGAACAACCTGAAGTTTCTATTGCAGAGACTGGATATACAGAGACCGGCTCTCTACAATTTGACACATGACCAGCGAAGCCAATTACTGGGCGCAGAGATCATATAGCCTCTCCAGTACGAACAGTAGTGGAGGGAAATTGAAAAGGGTGCCAAAATAGATTTATAATACTCCACCATTCTCAATAATAACCAGAGTAACATGAGTGGGTGCTGGCCGGGCTGTCCTGCTGTTCCACCACCAGTAAATCTTCTTTAGATAGTGAGAGGCAGTGGTGCACAGTACACGAACTATGGTTAATGGATTGTGCAGAGGGTACTCAATCTCCGCTGTTTTCTCTCTATAGGCAACTAATAAACTTAGAAAACTCACCAGTTGCCTTATGATAAAAGTAATTAAAGCACAGCCGATATATATTTCTGTATACACCTATGGTTACATGGCATGAATAAAACAGAACTATGGATACGAATCTCAGATAATTGCTAAGTGATTTTATTTTATTACCTGCTCCATGTCTGTGCTCTTCCTCTTTCTTGAAGGTCTTGATATTTTCACAGTTAAAGGCGAGTCCTCACCGTGATGCTTTACTTCCATTTTGTTAGGCTTCACTGGGCTAAAACGGATTTCCAGCTGTGGTTTTGGAAATCTGCTGGTCTTTCCATTCTCTGTAGAAATCATAGAGGAATCTAACACTGCATCCGATCCCTCCTGAGACTACAAAAATCAATGTAAAAAAATAGGCATTATCATTCAATTAAACATGGAATGGAAAATATCTGTCAGCCTGCCCTATGGAGAAGTGATCATAAGATGTTCCCTCTAGAATCATAACTTAAAGCGAACTTGTCCATTTCCTTTGTTTGTAAATTGCCCCTAATGTTATTTAGATCATGCATTGTGCATCACTAACATGATTAATAAAAAAATCCATGTATTTATCATAAAAAAGGGCACTTTCGACGCTTAGCAATCATAGTAACATAGTTTTTAAGGTTGAAGGAAGACTTTACGTCCATCTAGTTCAACCCATAGCCTAACATGTTGATCCAGAGGAAGGTGTATCGTAGTGGTTACTTCAGCTGCAATCAGTCAGGTCAATCCACTTCTGTCATGAAGTTTTTTTAAATATAGTAACGCCCCCTGCAGTGTAATATGTTGACATCCATCACTGAAGGTCCTCTGGTGATGGACCTTTGGTGACATCACCACCATGTGACTGTAATGGGCGGAGCTAAGCAAGCCTGAAGTGAAAAGGCCTTTGTGTTTAGTTCCGCCCCTTAGTCACATGAACGTGACACCATTAAAAGTCCTGCAGTGATGTCAGTCAATTACAATGCAGGGGGAATGACGAAATCTAAAAAATATAATGAATGAACTGGAGTCACAGTAAGCAAAAGCGCCTCCCCTATGACTAAAGCCAAGTCAGTCACCTTTCCTATGACTGAAGTCAGGTATGTGTGTGCAGTCACCTGCCCTATCACTGAAGCCAGGTATGTGTGCAGTCACCTCCCCTATGACTGAAGTCAGGTATACGTATGCAGTCACGTCCCCTATGACTGAAGCCAGGTATGTGTGTGCAGTCACCTACCCTATGACTGAAGCCAGGTATGTGTGTGCAGTCACCTACCCTATGACTGAAGCAGGTATGTGTGTGCAGTCACCTCCCCTATGACTGAAGCCATGTATGTGTGTGTGCAGTCACCTCCCCTATGACTGAAGCCAGGTATGTGTGTGCAGTCACCTCCCTTATGACTGAAGCCAGGTATGTGTGTGCAGTCACCTACCCTATGACTGAAGCCAGGTATGTGTGTGCAGTCACCTACCCTATGACTGAAGCCAGGTATGTGTGTGCAGTCACCTCCCTTATGACTGAAGACAGGTATGTGTGTGCAGTCACCTCCCTTATGACTGAAGCCAGGTATGTGTGTGCAGTCACCTCCCTTATGACTGAAGCCAGGTATGTGTGTGCAGTCACCTCCCCTATGAGTGAAGCCAGGTATGTGTGTGCAGTCACCTCCCCTATGACTGAAGCCAGGTATGTGTGTGCAGTCACCTCCCCTATGAGTGAAGCCAGGTATGTGTGTGCAGTCACCTCCCTTAAGACTGAAGCCAGGTATGTGGGTGCAGTCACCTCCCCTATGACTGAAGCCAGGTATGTGTGTGCAGTCACCTCCCTTAAGACTGAAGTCAGTTATGTGTGTGCAGTTACCTCCCCTATGACTGAAGCCAGGTATGTGTGTGCAGTCACCTCCCCTATGACTGAAGCCAGGTATGTGTGTGCAGTCTCCTCCCCTATGACTGAAGCCAGGTATGTGTGTGCAGTCACCTCGCCTATGACTGAAGCCAGGTATGTGTATGCAGTCACCTCAGCATATAAAGTCTTTTTTTAAGATAAATATGTGGAATTTGTATTATTAAACCATGTTAGTGATGCACATTGCATCATTTAAAATACATTGGGGGCAATTTATTATCACAAAACGACATGATATGTTCCCTTTAACAGCAAATAGTCAAATAGTCCTGAGTGACATTACATGACCAAATCTTAAAGCTGGAACTGAAAGTAAAGAGGTTGCAAAATGCATTGATACTGTCCATACTAGCCAGTGAGATTTATAGCAAAGCTCTTAAGAATTTTATTAAAGGAGATATATTTTTTTAAGAATAGAAGCTTGCTGCACGTCTGACTGTTCCATCTTTCCCTAGGACACACTCCCAAACTCACCTGCGTGTCCGATGCAGAATCGCTGGAGGAGGAAGATTTCTTTTCTTGGCAATGAATTGCAGAATGATCTTGTGACTTCATTACCTGCATAAACCAAAATAATATTACTAAATCCAGGAAGCAAAAATGAGCATCAAAATGGTCCAAACAGTCTAAATAAGCAGATTATAACTCAAGATCAGTACAGCACAATTAATGATTCTGTACAGGAGGATATACATATGTAGTCATGCACAACAGTTAGATTTACAGTAGTAAGAATAACTATAGTAATGGAAACCATTCCCATCTGCCAGAAGTGCTGATAGCAGCCAATTGGTGGTGCCAGATATTGGACTCCCAACAACCTATACTGAAGATAGGTCATGAATATAAAAGTACTAAAAATCATCTTTAACTGCATGTGTTTGCATTATATCTTACATTTTCTGCTAGAAAAAGCATTGTTACAATAGTATTTGTTATAGTTAACTGTTAATACTACTCACAAAAAGTTAGGGAGATTTGGTTTTTGGGTGAACTCAATGTGTTGACCTCTACACTTCTGAATGTACATTTCCAACCATTCAATGTTTCAGGAATTTTTGCACATCTTGCCGTTTACTAATAAGGAGCTCAGGCTGCTTTCACATCAGCATTTCTGGGCATTTGCTGTAGATCCAGTATTTTGCGGCATCAGCAGCCTAATGGTTCGCTTGCGGAAAGACTGCATTCGGCCTAAATTATTCCCTATGGGACTTGCTTACATGTGCAGCACTTGCGGTTTTGTCGCGATCTGGTACATCCAGCACTTGTGGCGTTTTTTTGACCTCCACAAATGCAAAACCGCAAGTGCCGCACATGTAAGCAAGTCCTATAGGGAATGAATTAGGCCGAATGCAGTCTTGCTGCAAGTGTTCCAGGCTTCCGGAAGATGAGGCAAAATGCCGAATCTGCTGTGAATGGCAAGAAACGTTGATGGGAAACAGCCTTAAAGAGAACCTGTCATCACCATTTTAAACTGTGCCCATCAGCTTACACATCATGTAAATGGGGTTCTAGTAACCCCTGTATGTGTCCAGACTGGTGGCTAAACCCCTCGCCACCCCTCCAGGTTGCAAAACCCGCCCTGCATGTTTAAACTTCCCACCCCTCCTCTGGCCAGCGCTTGAGTGACAAGAGCACTCGCACCGATGCAGTGGAGCGGGTGTCCATTCTCCAAAGAACATAAAGCAGTTGTCTCACGAGACGTCACCAATCTCACGAGATCTCGGCACTGGCACCCACTCCACTGCGGAGTGCCGAGGTCTCACGAGATTAGTGAAGTTTCGTGCTCTTGTCACTCAAGTGCCAGCCAGAGGAGGGGTGGGAAGTTTAAAACATGCAGGGCGGGTTTTGCAACTAGGAGGGGCGGCGAGGGGTTTAGCCACCATGACAACATAGCAGCCTCCGTGACTCAATAGGAGGTCACCACTGGACACAATAAAAGTTGTTTTCACAGGTATGAGGGGCCAGTTTGGGCACATACAGGGGTTACTAGAACTCCATTTATATAATGGGCAAGCTGCTGGGCACAGTTTAAAATACCTAACGGGGTGACAGGTTCCCTTTAACGGTAAAATTTCCAGCAGATATTTGATCCATGAATCGCCCAATATATTTTGGGATTCAGTTAGAATTGGTATTTTACTAGGTCTCCTCATCATGCTGTTCACATTTAACATCAAGAGACCAATACGACACCTAACAATTGATCAACAGTATCTCAACATCATCAAGCAGGATGATCTCAGATGGAAGTTGCTTCTGTCAGCAGGTGCAACAGAGATACATAAAAACTAGAAAAGTCACAGAAAGGCAGAGAACGTCCTTTGGCCACATCCCACACTAATAACAGTTTAATTGCGAACAATGTCCTGCGTAAACAAAAGAAGAAAATCACACAAACTCCAGGATCATTTAAGTGAGAGGAGCCCAAGTGACATGTCAGATCATTTGAAACGGTTTATATGAGTATTGTCACTGTGCTACTTAACTTGCAAGGGTACGTGACCATACCGCCAGGCACAGGCAGCACCTAACGCTGGACGAGGGACCAGAGGCCCTCAGTGCTGTTCACTGACGAAAATCGATTGACGCTAAGCAGAAATGATGGCGGCCAACGATGTTGGAGATGTCAAAGAGAGTGCTGTGCATTAGCCACTGTTGTCACAAGACAAACCTTTGGTGTTGGTGATTTTACAGTGATTTTACTACTTGAAATACACTGATGAGGGGCAGTTACCCCGAAACGCAGCGTCTGTAGTTTGGGGTTCTGATCTGGCACAAATCCCGTAGTCATATTAAAAAGCTTGTTGGAAAGCGATTATGACTTTGAGGAGCTACTTAAATGTGGCGCTGGAGTTCTTCCACTTCCTTACTGAAGTGCAAATTTGCATATTTTCTAGAGGGGGGATGTGGCTACAATCTCCTCACTTACTTAACTGTCTTCTTATGGTTGCAGGAAAACTTCTCTCCATAAGGTAGATAGCAAGTTTCCAAACATTAATCTAGTCATTGTGCCTGTGAATGAACAACACAGGCCTAATTTCATCTTCATGGATGACAATGCTGCAGCTCATTAAGGTCTCATCATTAGGGAATGGCAGTTGGAAACTGGAATACCTCAACTGGAGTTGCTTGCAATTTCTCCACCCTGAATCCCACAGAACATCTATGGGATCAGCCAAATTGCTGTGTAAAGGCTCATAACTCTGTACCCCAAAACCTGAATGAGCTGAGGGCCGCCCTTCAAGAAGAGTGGGATGCCACGCCTCTGCAGACAATGGGATGTCAAGCCTCAGCAGACAATGGGATGCCACGCCTCTGCAGACAATGGGATGCCACGCCTCAGCAGACAATGGGATGCCACGCCTCTGCAGTCAATGGGATGCCACGCCTCTGCAGACAATGGGATGCCACGCCTGTGCAGACAATGGGATGCCACGCCTCTGCAGTCAATGGGATGCCACGCCTCTGCAGACAATGGGATGCCACGCCTTAGCAGACAATAAGATGCCACGCCTCAGCACTGGGCAGACAATGGGATGCCACGCCTCAGCACTCAGCAGACAATGGGATGCCACGCCTTAGCAAAGAACCCTACTTGTGAACAGCAGAAGACATCATCAAGCTTTAAGTGATGTAAAGCCACATGGCAAGTTATTAACATATTGGCATTTTTGGGGAGGTGTACCGACCACTGCTGGTTTTTATTTAAAAAAAAATTGAGATGAGGAAAACACCATTAAATGCTTCTACTTAAATGCACTATTTTTATGATAAAACATCACTGTAGTGTAAACTTTTCACATTTCCCATAAATTTCACCTGAATATCCCTAACTTTGTATCACAACCATGTATCAAATAAATACAAGATTTTCTATTTAACAGTGATCAGAAATGGCCGCTCACTTTAAGACAAACACTAGCCTGGCTTTCTGAATGATCCACCACTAAAAATAGTGATCCAACTAATCAAAGCCTTACATTGTTTGCAGCCTCCTTTTCTGCTGGAGTTATGGCTGAAGCCTTGGCATGTTCCAGCGTGGCTAGTTTATCCTGATACTCCTTGATGGTGGCCTCACTTGTAACCAGTTGTCTCTTCAGTTCTTCCACAGCAGAAGATTCCTAATAATACAAAAAACAACTGTAAATTTTAAAGAAGAAAATAAAGAGGAAAAAAAAGTTAAAGGTGTTTTCCCACTAATAAATATTCTTTTACAGCACATTTTAATAAACAGATCTGATCTTGGAATAATAATTTCCACAATTGGATGTTTTTTTGTTTTTGTTTTTTTGAAATGCTCCCGTGCTGAGATAATTTTATGTATGTGTCCCTGCTATGTACTGTGTAATGGCTGTGTCTGACTGTACAGGGACATGGTCTGATCATACCACACCTCCTGTGCTGTGATAATCTTATATATGTGTCCCTGCTATGTACTGTGTAATGGATGTGTCTGACCGTACAGGGACATGGTCTGATCATACCACACCTCCTGTGCTGAGATGATCTTATATATGTGTCCCTGCTATGTACTGTGTAATGGCTGTGTCTGACTGTACAGGGGCATGGTCTGATCATACCACACCTCCTGTGCTGTGATAATCTTATATATGTGTCCCTGCTATGTACTGTGTAATGGATGTGTCTGACTGTACAGGGACATGGTCTGATTATACCACATCTCCTGTGCTGAGATAATCTTATATATGTGTCCCTGCTATGTACTGTGTAATGGATGTGTCTGACTGTATAGGGACATGGTCTGATCATACCACACCTCCTGTGCTGTGATAATCTTATATGTGTGTCCCTGCTATGTACTGTGTAATGGCTGTGTCCGACTGTACAGGGACATGGTCTGATCATACCACATCTCCTGTGCTGAGATAATCTTATATATGTGTCCCTGCTATGTACTGTTTAATGGAGGTGTCTGACCGTACAGGGACATTGTCTGATCATACCACATCTCCTGGGCCGAGGAGGACACCAAAGAGAGTATACAGACATTACAGTATGGGATCACAAATAATTTTTTTGAAATAAAATATTTGTTAACAGCATCCAGGGAAATGCTTTACCTCACAAAAGAATGAGATGTGATGTCGTGCTGTAATGTCTGACAACCAGCTGATGAAGACGATCTTTTGTACTGTCGAAACATGTTGTGAAGTTTGCAGGAGGATCATTAATAATGGTCTGTTAATTTTTGCTTAAAGGGAACCTGTCACCTGGATCTAAGCCCCTACACTATCATTACCTGTCCCTTCACCTTCCTAGCTGCTCCCTATCTATCCCTCTCTGAGCTAAATCCGCCCTATAAAACTGCAGAAAAATAACTTATAACTTACAGAAGTCCCTGAGGCTGGGGACTGAGAAGGCGGCGCCAGGCTCCATTCAGCCCCTCCTCCATGCAGCAGCACACGCCCCGCTGGGCGGCATTATTCTTTCCTCATCGCCGCCTCCTCCATTTGGAATCTGTGCTTTACACCTATCATGTTGTGGTGATGCAACCTCGATGTGTCCCCTGACTGAGACACAGCATATGGGAGATTGTATCTTCTGCTTGGTAGCAGCACACACAGGGTGAGCTGCTACTGGAGCTAAGTGCTGATTGAAATCACTGACCCCCAGGTGTGCGGGTGAATAGGAGATGATATGTGCTGCCCTGGGCTGTGGGGAGGGGGTGGAGG
This sequence comes from Allobates femoralis, assembly GCA_033576535.1. NCBI lineage: Eukaryota > Metazoa > Chordata > Amphibia > Anura > Aromobatidae > Allobates > Allobates femoralis. The sequence goes on from JARQOC010001706.1 coordinate 18,652, forward strand.
GTGTCAGGACAGCAGCAGGAGCTGCTGGGATTGTATGAGGTTCTACTCGGCTGTGCCCCGGTGTAACAGGCCAGACTAAACCCCCCGACCAGAATATACTCGGGTTAAAGTGGCCTAGGCCAGATTATACCCCTCCGTATACCAGAGCAGCTTTAGATCAGGGCTCCAAGCAACACATGGGGGCCCGAGGCAGCACAAAGTGGCCCCAGGCAGCAGAAAGTGGCCCTACGCAACATACAGGGGCCCCAGGCAGTGCTAGGGCCCCAGGCAGTGCACGGGGCCCCAGGCAGTGCACGGGGCCCCAGGCAGTGCACAGGGCCCCAGGCAGCACAAAGTGGCCCCAAGCAGCACAAAGAGGCCCCAAGCAACATACAGGGGCCCCAGGCAGTACTAGGGGCCCCAGGCAGTACTAGGGGCCACAAGCTACACACAGGATCCCAGGCTACACACAGGGGCCCCATGCAGCATACAAGGACCCCAGGCAGTGCACGGGGCCCCAGGGAGTGCACGGGGCCCCAGGCAGTGCACAGGCCCCAGGCAGCACAAAGTGGCCCCAGGCAGCACAAAGTGGCCCCAGGCAACATACAGGGGCCCCAGGCAGTACTAGGGGCCCCAGGCTATACACAGGGTCCCAGGCTACATACAGGGGCCCCATGCAGCATACAAGGGCCCCAGGCAGTACAAAGGGGTCCCAGGCAGCGCATGGGGGCCAGAGGCAGCACACAGGGGCCCCAGGCAGCACAAAGTGGCCCCGGGTGGCCCACTGCCTGGGGCCCCTGTATATTGCCTGTGGTCACTTTGTGCTGCCTGGGGCCCCTGTGTGCTGCCTGGGGCCCTTGTATGCTGCATGGAGCCCTTGTGTGTAGCCTGGGATCCTGTGTGTAGCCTGGGATCCTGTGTGTAGCCTGGGGCCCCTGGTACTGCCTGGGGCCCCTGTATGTTGCCTGGGGCCACTTTGTGCTGCCTGGGGCCCCGTGCACTGCCTGGGGCCCCGTGCACTGCCTGGGGCCCCGTGCACTGCCGTGGGGCCCCGTGCACTGCCTGGGGCCCCGTGCACTGCCTGGGGCCCCGTGCACTGCCTGGGGCCCCGTGCACTGCCTGGGGCCCCGTGCACTGCCTGGGGTCCTTGTATGCTGCATGGGGCCCCTGTGTGTAGCCTGGGATCCTGTGTGTAGCTTGTGGCCCCTAGTACTGCCTGGGGCCCCTGTATGTTGCCTGGGGCCTCTTTGTGCTGCTTGGGGCCACTTTGTGCTGCCTGGGGCCCTGTGCACTGCCTGGGGCCCCTAGCACTGCCTGGGGCCCTAGCACTGCCTGGGGCCCTAGCACTGCCTGGGGCCCCTGTATGTTGCGTAGGGCCACTTTCTGCTGCCTGGGGCCACTTTGTGCTGCCTCGGGCCCCCATGTGTTGCTTGGAGCCCTGATCTACAGCTGCTGTGGTATACGGAGGGGTATAATCTGGCCTAGGCCACTTTAACCCCGGGTATATTCTGGTCGGGGGGGTTAGTCTGGCCTGTTACACCGGGGCACAGCCGAGTAGAACCTCATACAATCCCAGCAGCTCCTGCTGCTGTCCTGACACCCTCCACCCCCTCCCCACAGCCCAGGGCAGCACATATCATCTCCTATTCACCCGCACACCTGGGGGTCAGTGATTTCAATCAGCACTTAGCTCCAGTAGCAGCTCACCCTGTGTGTGCTGCTACCAAGCAGAAGATACAATCTCCCATATGCTGTGTCTCAGTCAGGGGACACATCGAGGTCGCATCACCACAACATGATAGGTGTAAAGCAGGTGGGAGATTCCAAATGGAGGAGGCGGCGATGAAGAAAGAATAATGCCGCCCAGTGGGGCGTGTGCTGCTGCATGGAGGAGGGGCAGAATGGAGCCTGGCGCCGCCTTCTCAGTCCCCAGCCTCAGGGACTTCTGTAAGTTATAAGTTATTTTTCTGCAGTTTTATAGGGCGGATTTAGCTCAGAGAGGGATAGATAGGGAGCAGCTAGGAAGGTGCAGGGACAGGTAGTGATAGAGTAGGGGCTTAGATCCAGGTGACAGGTTCCCTTTAAATACCATCATACGGTCATCCTTAGCGCTCCCTATGAGACTTCTATACTTTTATCATTCATTGCCGCTTCTCCCTCAACACTGAGGGAGCAGAAGCTGGAGCTGCTCTTGTAAATGACAGTCTGATTAAGAATAAAACCGCCACAGACACCAAGCACAGATTATACCAACTTATACTGTAGGACCTGAGGTTAAGCTTTGTGAAGCTCAGTGATTATAGGACCTGTGATGATGTAGCCGGTCACATGACAGTAATCCGATCACATGACTATCCAGGAAGAGGACGCACCAGTGGAGCGAGGGCACCGCAAGGAGTCGTCAACCAGTGACCTCTTCCATCCAGGTCTATCACCAGGGTTGTGCAGGGAAGGCACAACCCCTTCAGGTTAGTGCATTCTGCACATAACAGCAGCGTTTTTAACTAGTGTCCATAAATCCTACACAGCCCCTTTTTCTTTTTGTTTTATACGTTACAGAGAGACAGACAGACACGAAAAGACAATTATATAGTAGGATTATCTCAGCACAGGAGATGTGATATGATCAGACCATGTCCCTGTACGATCAGACACAGCCATTACACAGTACACAGCAGGGACACATATATAAGGCTGGTTTCAGATTGCGATTTTCGGTCATCCGATTGTATCAGTTTCAAAACGGATACACTCGAATCCGAAATCGGATCCCATGTCCCCTATGGGAATCGGATCGGATGTGCCACTATTGGCATCCGATTTTGGCACTATCCGATGCTGTCCGATTTAATCATGGGCACAAAATCATAGCCTGCTGCGATTCTGTGTCCGTGACTCAAATCGGACAGCATCAGATCAGTGCTGATCCGAGTGCCCACAAAATGTGAGCCTATGGACATCGGATCTCAGTTCACCTCAGATCCGATGTCGGCTCCGTGGTCCCTGTCTCTCCCTTCCCCCTCTCCCCATTCTGTCCCGTCCCATCCCCCCCCTGCTATTCTATTCTGCCCCCCCAGCTTCTTTATCCTGATCTAATCCCTATCCTGTCCCCTTTCTCTTCTCTCTTCGCTAATGTGTAAGGAAACATCTGCATTTCTTTTTGTTCCACAATATTAAAAAGTAGTACCAGGTATTCAAGTTATCGACTATTAAGAGGATAGGGGGATAACAACTTCATCCTTGAGGGTTCAGAAGATGGTTTAAGACTAAACACTGCAGATCCCTGAATGGACCTGATGTCGAGCATGGACACCTCCACTCCTCTCATTCTCTGTAGGACGGCAGAATGCAGAGAACCATATTCAGCCATGTCTACTAGTCTCACGGAAAAAAAGAGAATTTTGTTTACGTACCGTAAATTCTTTTTTCTTGAATCATCAATGGGAGACCCAGACAATGGGGTTTAGGGCACTGCCCTCCGGAGGCCACACTAGGTACTACAAGTTTGTAGACACCGCCCCCTCCGCTTATAAACCCCTACCGCAGGGAACATCCTCAGTTTGGTCCATAAGCTGTGAGGAGACAAAGAAACCACACCCGAAACATCGGGAAAGAAACCGTACACAGACGGTCCAACAACCCGGAATAAAAAACTGTCCCAACAGGGCACAGAGCAAATGCAACAACATGCAACGGAACAACTGGGTGGGTGCTGGGTCTCCCATTGATGATTCAAGAAAAAAGAATTTACGGTACGTAAACAAAATTCTCTTTTTTCTGATCATCATAATGGGAGACCCAGACAATGGGGATGTCCTAAAGCAAACCCCAGGGCGGGAAGAGTTCCTCAAGACGTTGAAATACACGGTCCCCCTCAAAGGTGGGCAACCGCCGCCTGGAGGACCCGCCTGCCCAACCCTGCATCCGCAGAGGCATGGGCATGCACCATATAGTGCTTAGAGAAAGTGTGCAGGCTGGACCATGTGGCCGCCTGACACACCTGCAGAGCTGAAGCGCGATGTCGCAAAGCCCAGGAAGCACCGACTGCTCTGGTCGAGTGCGCCTTCAAGCCCACCGGGAGAGGCATGCCTGAAGAACGGTAAGCCTCTTGAATGGGTGCCTTGATCCATCTGGCCAAGGTCGATTTTGACGCCGCGGACCCCTTACAGCGACCCGCCGTAAGGATGAACAACGAGTCCGAACTCCGGAAGGAGGCAGTCCTGGACACATAAATGCGTACAGCCCTCACGAGATCCAGAGTGTGAAGGTCACGCTCAATCTGATGAACAGGAGCGGGACAAAATGATGGGAGTACAATCTCCTGGTTCAAGTGGAAAGTGGAAACCACTTTTGGCAAAAATTCTGCCCGCGAGCGCAACACCACCTTGTCCTGGTGAACCACCAGAAAGGGTGACTTGCACGACAGTGCAGCCAACTCAGAAACCCTTCTCAGAGATGTAATTGCCACCAGAAAGACTACTTTCTGGGACAGACGAGAAAGGGAGACTTCCCTCAGAGGCTCGAACGGCGGTTTCTGCAGAGTCGTCAGAACCATGTTAAGGTCCCAAGGGTCCAGCGGTCGCCTATATGGCGGAACCACCCGAGACACCCCTTGCAGAAACTGACGAACCTTAGGAAGGAGGGCCAACCACCTGTCAAACAGCACTGAAAGAGCTGATACTTGACCCTTCAGGGAGCTGAGGGATAAGCCCAATTCCAAACCCGATTGTAGGAAAGCCAACAAGGTCGGGATGGACAAGGGCCACGGAGACCGGCCACCAGAGGCACACCAGGAGAAAAAAATTTTCCACGTCCTGTGGTATATCCTCCGCGAAACAGGCTTCCTAGCCCGATTCATAGTGGCAACCACTGTAGAAGAGAAGCCTCTGGATGTCAGCAGCCAGGCCTCAAGAGCCATGCAGTCAATCTGAGGGCCCTGGAATTGAGATGGAAGAATGGGCCTTGCGCGAGAAGATCTGCGCGTTCTGGAAGAGCCCACCGGTGTCCGCCTGACAGTTGCCACAGGTCCGGATACCAGGACCTCCTGGGCCAATCTGGAGCCACCAGAATGGCTACCCTGCATTCCGACCTGATTTTCCACAGAACCCTGGGAATCAGAGCTAGAGGAGGGAACACATATGGTAGATGGAAGCTGGACCAACTCAGGATCAGGGCGTCTGCCCCCAGAGACTGAGGATCCCATGATCTCGCCATGTATTGCGGCACCTGATGATTCAGCCGCGAGGCCATCAGATCCACGTCCGGAAAGCCCCATCTGCTGCAGATGTCCCGGAAGACGTCTGGATGAAGGGACCACTCTCCGGCGTCCATCCCCTGCCGGCTCAAATAGTCGGCCTCCCAGTTTTCGACCCCTGGGATGTGAACTGCGGAGATCAGGCAGTCGTTGTCTTCCACCCAGGATAGAATGCGGTGGACTTCGGCTAGGGCCTGCGCACTCCTGGTTCCTCCCTGATGGTTTACATAGGCGACGGCCGTCGCGTTGTCGGATTGAACCCGAATGGGGTGTCCTGAGAGGAACGTCTGAAAAGCCAGGAGTGCCAGGTAGATCGCCTTGATCTCCAGCACGTTGATTTGCAACGCTGACTCCGACTGAGTCCAGAGGCCTTGAGCCCTGTGGTGTAAGAACACCGCTCCCCAACCCTTCAGGCTGGCGTCGGTGGTCACCACTAACCACGATGGTTTGAGGAAAGACCGGCCCCGTGACAGGTGACCTGGCCGGAGCCACCACTGCAGGGAGTCCCTGGTCGGTTGGGAAAGGACCACCAACCGATCCAGAGAGGACGTCCTCTTGTCCCATCTGCTGAGGACTTCCAACTGGAGAGGACGGAGACGAAACTGTGCAAAAGGCACCGCCTCTATTGCAGCCACCATGCGCCCCACCAGCTTCATCAACACCCGCAGAGATGAATGTGGTGACATGAGGAGATCGCGCACCCCCGATTGTATGGCTAGCTGTTTGGCTTGCGGCAGAGACACCAGAGCTGAGTCTGTGTGAAAGTTCATGCCCAGGTAAGTCAATGACTGTGTCGGAACCAGGGTTGACTTCTGAATATTGAGAAGCCATCCAAACTGTTCCAGAGACTGCATGGTCACATCCAGGCTCTTCTGACAAAGGATTTCCGATGCGCCTTGACCAGCAGGTCGTCTAAATAGGGTATGACGGCATGTCCCTGCACATGTAGGAGTGCCATCATGGAGGCCATCACCTTCGTGAACACCCGCGGTGCCGAGGCCAGTCCGAAAGGCAGCGCCACAAACTGGTAATGTTCGTCCCCCACTGCAAATCTCAACCAGCGCTGATGGGCTGGTGCAATGGGCACGTGAAGGTATGCGTCTCGTATATCTATGGACGCCAGGAAGTCTCCCTGCGACACAGCCGCGATCACGGAGCGCAGGGATTCCATGCGGAACTTCCGAACCAACACGTGACGGTTGAACAACTTGAGGTCCAGAACCGGGCGGAAAGAGCCATCCTTCTTTGGGACGATAAAGAGGTTGGAGTAAAAACCCCGGAACCTCTCCCCAGAAGGCACTGGGACCACTACTCCGTCTCTGCGGAGTCCCTCCAACACCAGGTGAAAAGCCTGAGCCTTTTCTGGGGATGGGACAAACCGATGGAATCGGTGTGCCGGCTGCGACGTCAGCTCTATCCTGTAGCCATCTGTCCTGAAAATGAGACAGACGGCCCCCCACCTGTGGGGAGGCAGGACGAGAGAGAGAGTCATGCGGAAGCGGGTTTGGGGGTGACAGTGGTTGCCCCTGCCGGCTTCTTTTGGCGACCCTTGGGGCGCCACTGAGTAGAGGGCTTGCCCCTCTGTCTGCGCGAGCAGACGATGCTGATGGCTGCGAGCTGGAACGAAAGGACCACTGTTTAGGGTTCCTTTTCACGGAAAACCGTGGCTTAGGTTTATTCTGTGGGATCTTTGATTCCGCAGAATCCTTTATCAGTTTGTCCAGCTCGGTACCAAAAAGCCTGTCACCAGAGAACGGAAGATTTTGTAAAATCTTCTTAGACGTGGCATCTGAGTCCCAAAGACGCAGCCACAACAACCTGCGGATCGATATAGCATTGGCCGAAGCCACGGCAGAGCGGGTGGCAGTTTCCAATGTTGCCGTCCTGGCGTAGTCCGCATAGGCCCTTGCCCTATCGGTAAGCGCCAGGACCTCTGGACTGGACCCTGCCAGATCAGTGATACCATCTAAGCAGGTGGTGATCGCCTGCAGAGTCCAAACCGTGGCAAAATTAGGGGCAAATGAAGACCCCACAGCCTCATAAGAAGACTTGGCGAGTTGCTCGACCTGTCTATCAGTCGCATCCTTCAACGAGAAGCTATCAGAGGCAGAGAAAAGGGAGCGTGCAGCAATCCTGGTCATGGAAGCGTCCACCTTCGGGGACTGTGACCACTCCTGAAGCACCTCCTGAGAGAAGGGGAAGCGATTGTCCTTAGATTTGCGGACATAACGCCGCCCAGGATGAACCCTGGGAGCTCTAACCACCCTTCCAAAATTAGTGTGGTCCATAAAGGAACCACTTGGTCTAGCCTCCGGCCGCAGCCATTGATAGACCTCCTTCGGGTGAACTGTCACCTCTTCAGGGGGTGTCACGAGACGCAAAGTCTCGTTGATGGAGGACACCAGATCCTCCACCCCGTCTGGTGGTTCTGACATAGACCCGAGTATTGAACCCCCATCATCCTCATCACCATCAGAGTGACGCTCCTCCTCAGAGAGAGCCTGGAGCTCGGGTGAATCATCACGTCGAGTCCGCTTAAGGGGTCACAGTCGAGGAAGGAGACACCCGGGGGTAACTGGAAGGAGTAGCTGGGCTTTCCAGTCTCCTATTAAGTGCCTCCAGGGATTGCGACATGGAGGACAGCTGGGATAACAAAGATTCATTAATCTTATTCTGTGTTTCCCATGGCCCTGGGATCACCTGAACCTCAGGGTACAGCACCGGAGCTACTGTCTCAGTAGTATCAGACCGGGCCTCTGGGCGTCCGCAGTTATTGCAGGACCCCTCAACCAGTGTCCCGTTGCATGTAGCACAGGCCGCGGTGACAATGGCCGCTTTAGCAGCGCTCTTCCTAGCTGAGGACATACCCACAGCAGGGGAAATAAGCCAATCTAGAAGAAAAAACCGGTACAACCGGCGGCTTACCGACCGCAGTAACGCGGTGGGAGGAAGCGGTGTGCGTGTGTGGCCTCCGCGAGGACTTTCGGTCTCCCCTGGAGTGCAACCGTGCACTTCAATCAGATCCCAGCCGGGACGAGAGGGGAAAGATGGCCGCCGACAGAGAAACTGTGGGCGGCGCCGAAAAACACGCGGGAAGCCCACACGCACGCCCATCGATGACGTCACCACCTGGGCTGCTTCTCTCCTCCGGCAGCCTCATAATGTAGGCGCCGGAGCCCGCAGCGCGGGAAGTATCGTGACAAACACAACACAATACTAAGGCTGCAGACAAAAGTCTGAAGCCTATAGCCGCAGCCCCTGTGTCACACAGGGCGGTCAGCCAGGGTGATCCCAGCACAGGGTACACCGCCAGAACCGCGGACCCGAGGGTTGCGCGCGGTCTGAGTGTCAGAACACATAATGTCAGACACCACCCCCAGGCACACCGGAGACACACAAGGCATCTCAGTGCCGGTCCGGTCTGTAAGCACCATTTAGGGAGGCCTCGGACGGGGGTGCAGCACCAGTCCGGTCTGTAAGCACCATTTAGGGAGGCCTCGGACTGGGCTGGCTCCAGTCCGGTCTGTAAGCACCATTTAGGGAGGCCTCGGACGGAGCGGAGCTGTGCGAGGCTCCAGTCTCCCACTTTCCAGAGCCCCCAAGGAGGGATGGGAAGGAGCGCGACAGCGTACCGGGAGGGCACGCAGTGTCCAGGCTCTAGGCCCTCCGGTACCTCAACCTGCGTGTTCCCGAGGGTGAGCAGGGAGACTGCCGGAGGTCCCCGACCGGGACCATTTTACCTTGTCTTCATACGCCATCACGTAAGATGTGAGAATGCAGTGAAGTGCAAGCAAAGCGTGTGATACCTCCGAGCACACTAAGTTTAAAACTGAGGATGTTCCCTGCAGTAGGGGTTTATAAGCGGAGGGGGCGGTGTCTACAAACTTGTAGTACCTAGTGTGGCCTCCGGAGGGCAGTGCCCTAAACCCCATTGTCTGGGTCTCCCATTATGATGATCAGAAAATAATGGGGTAAAGGTGTCACACAACAAATCTTCACCTATCCATAGAATAAGTGTATGTTATTGAAGAACCAACTGCAGGAACCTCCTCATATTACAAGAACAGGGGTCCCGTGTACATGGAGCAGGGTCCGAACATGTGTATCAACGGTCCATTCAAAGTCTACAATACTGTCAGAGACAGTCGAGTGACATTCAGACGTTTTTGTCAGTTCCATAGACTTTAAATGAAGCAGCACATACTCAATAAGGGGACACAGTGCCACCATTATCATGACTGGCTGGGATTCCGGGGAATGGTGAGGAAATGTAAATAATGATAGTATTGAGGTTTTTTTCATCATTTCATCCTCACCTGGATTTTTCGCATTTTTTCACATTACATAGTAAGGTGTCATTGAAAACTATAAGGTGTCCCACAAAAAAGAAATCCTCATACAGCAATTTTGATGGAAGTTTAAAAAAGTCATGGCTCTCTTAAGAAGACTGAGAAAGCTAAAATAGCAAAATGAACGGCCCAGGCCTAAAGGGGTTAACAAACAAGGAAAATGATATAATAGAGAATCAGATGTAGGTGGACATACTGGAGGGGTAAGACGCTCTTCTCCATTACAATTTTTCAGGATTTCGATTTCCTTCTCTTTTTCTGCATTGCTGCAAAGTAAGTTTTTCAATTGAACCTCCAGAGCGGAGAGGAGACTGTCCCGCTCTTCTCGCCACTTCTGCAGTGTGTTATCTTTCTCAGTCAGCTGAGCAGAGAGTTGTTCCTGGGGAGAAAACAAAAAAAAAATTATATTATATGTGTATATAATCTATATACACACACAGAACACACTTTCCTCCCACCCAGGCAAGCTGGTGATGTGTCTTATAGTCTAAAATGTACCAGCTCACTGAGGAAGGGGAGGCGGCAGTGTGAGTGGGATCACAGGAGGTAGGAGCAGGGATCACCATGTGCCCACGTTCACAGGTACGCCGATGGCAGGAGCAGGATCTCCACTACAGGAGGCAGACGGCGAGAGGAGCAGTGAATAGTCATTTCCCCATTAAAGAAAAAATTAATATTCCCTACTCCCCACACCCATAATCCCATCCATCTCTCAGCGTGTCACATCCCCAGCAGAGCATACTCCAACATCTGCTTCTGTCACTAGGCATCGCGTATTCACTCTGTATGTGGCGCTGATGATGAAGGAGAAGTCAGAAACGGAAACTCTGATGAGCACAGGTTCTGCCCATCCACTTAGAGTGGCTGAGACGTGCTGTACATTACAGACTATGCTTGTGCTATCCAGCTCTAGACATTAACTGCTAGCTTCAGCCTATCGGAGAGCACACAACCTACTAATACCTTCAGCTTACTGCTGGAAGCTGCAAGAAATAGCTTTTGGTTTCCCTGGCTATTCTCCTGTCTTGTATTGGTGTTTTTCCTCAGCCTGTTTTTTGGATGCTTCTCCTGCCTCATGATTTTGTACCTTGCTGCCATCTCTGTTTTGACCTGGCTCCTTGCCTAGTCTAATAGATCCTAATTTTGTCCTTTCACTGACATACCGCCTAAGTGTACAACATAATGGAAGGCATATATACCAAGAGGGATCCATGATGGAGGACATATATACACCAGGATGGGGAAATTTATACCAGAATGGGACCATGATGGGTATGTAAATACCAGGAAGCGCCCATGATGGGGAATATATACACCAGGATAAAGGACATATATACTGGGATGAGGGATATATACAAAGATGGGGGACATTTATACTAGGATGAGGGACATATACACCAGGGAGGGATACAGGATGGGGATATTATTATAGATTTAGAAAACATTACCCCTATAACAGTGTCAGCAGCAAATCCCCCCTATAACTGTGCGTCATGGCCACATTTTTTTGTTTCATTTTTCGTCTATTCTCTCCCTCTAAAATCTAGGTGCGTTTTATGGTCAGTTGTATATTATAGTCCAAAAAATACCATACATAAATTATATACTATATATACATACACATGCATACGTATAGATATACACACACACAAATACACACACTTATTTATTACACAATAAAGGGTAATGTCACTTTATCAAGTATTAAAGGGAATCCGTCAGGTAAAAAATCCATATGTAACCGATACCATTTTCTAATTCCTTTCTCTAAGCCAGGGGTCTCAAACTTGGCTGGCTTAATGGGCCTCACATACAACCCCTGGCAAAAATGATGGAATCCCCTGGTTCGGAGGATGTTCATCCAGTTTTTTAATTTTGTAGAAAAAAAGCAGATCACAGACATGGCACAAAACTAAAGTCATTTCAAATGGCAACTTTATGGCTTTAAGAAACACTAAAAGAAATCATGAAAAAAATGTGCTAGCCCATAATGGTCACTTTTGTAGACCAAGCAGGGGGAAAATTATGGAATGACTCAATTCTGAGGAAAAAATTATGGAATCACCCTGTAAATTTTCATTCCTAAAACGAACACCTGCATCAAATTAGATCTGCTCGTTAGTTTGCATCTAAAAAGGAGTGATCACACCTTGGAGAGCTGTTGCACCAAGTGGACTGATATGAATCATGGCTCCAACACGAGAGATGTCACTTGAAACAAAGGAGAGGATTATCAAAGTCTTAAAAAAGGGTGAATCAACACGCAATGCTGCAAAGGATGTTGGTTGTGCACAGTTAGTTATGACTTCCGGCCGTGGGACTGACAAGCTCTGCTGTTCAGCAAGATCAATGCAAGTGAATGCTGCGTTCACTTCATTATGAATGCGTTTGACACTGTGTTAGCGGACCGAACACATGCAGACCAAATGCAAATGTGAAACCGGCCTAAGATGTGAAAGACAGAATACCAGCATGGAGAGGCGTGGATATTTACATAACCATTACATGCTGTGACTTTGATTGCTCATGAGACATGATAATTACTTTTACAGCTGCCTGCAGGATGTGAAGGTGCTTATAGCAAGAGAACTCAGTACACAGGATACATGAATGATTTTTACATAATCTTAAAGGTCTACCCGAGCACTATTCAAAGGTACTATTAGTATCAGATTGAAAAAAGACCTTACAGAGTCCCTTTAAATGGCTTTAACACATGGCTCATAAGTGTTTAGAAGCAATTGCATGTGGAAGTAACTTCAACAGCTCTCATTGCTATATTCTTGCAAAAAAGACGACTGAGAGGAGACTTAATAGCTGACTACAAATATCTCAGCTTTATTCATATTAGCAAAAGGAAAGACTAGAAGCAATGGGAAGAAAGTGAATGGGAGGAGACAGGTCAGATATTAGAAAAAACTTTCTGACTGTGAGGGAGATCAACAAGTGAAACAGGCTGCCACGAGAGGTGGTGCGTTATCCTTCACACAGAGGCTAGACAGACATCTGTCTGGGATGATTTAATGATACCTGCTTTGAGCAGGTGATGGGACCAGATGACCAAGGAGGTCCCTTCCAACTCGACCATTCTATAAATCTTGTGGAGTCAGTTAGGCCTCACTCAGACATCTGTTTTTTCATCTGTTTTTATAGTCTATGCCATAGACTCTATGGGATTCTTCCCATATTGACTTGATAGCAGAGAAAAATAACCAAGACATGTCTGTCTTTAAAACAACAGATAAGAACTACCTGTACAAGTGAATGGGTCCATGAAAAATGACAAACAGTGCACATTTTCATTTTTGTGTCATATGTTTTAAACATTGCAATGTGTAGGAGAAAAGTGATGATAAAATCTAACACAGACAAAAGACTAATGAAAATGGAGTAATTTTTGGTACACATGAAAAAAAATCATTGTAACTGTGGCTCCTATGAATGCCTTAGTTACAGTGGAAGAAAAGGAAGAGAAGAATAACAAATATGTTGGCCAAATAATTGGGTCCCTTTTTTATTTCTTTAATAAAAAAAAAAAGTTATATGCCTTAAACAAAACCCTCATTCACTGCCATGGCTTCCTCTGTACTGCACATGCACAGTATTTCAGGGGTAAATGTATATGGCTGAAGTTACACAGCCAGTGTGGGACACGTGCGGCCCAGGAATCACACAGCACGTATCAGCGGGAGGGAGGGAGGAAATTGCTGGCTGACTGGGGTGTATTTTCGCCATTCAGTGCTCCTTCAAAGAGAACAGAAAGAAGCTCATTGCCTAATGCACGACTTGTATCAAAGAAGATATTTCTCAGAAAGAATCTAGCTTTCCAGCAATAGCCACTTTTCTAACTCATTGACAGACAGCGATTTATTCTGGAAGTGTCTGCTTCAGAAATAACTCAGAGAATCCTTAGAAATTATGAGCGGCAGAACTCACATAATCCCTTGAATTACACTTATTAGGCATGGAAATCCTCTTAAATATCATTCACAATACACGGTGCCCATAGCACGCACAGGTAGCTCCTGCAGGGCCCAGCAGCACTGGTTGCTTTGAGGATTTGCTGTGCTAATAAAAGCAGCAAAGTGGATTTTTTTCCAATATATTTAAAATTGTGTAAAAACGATGCACATATAAATGCAAGTGTGAATCAACTCACCAGTTCTGCCTGCTGCTTTCCATAACGCTCTCTGTCATCGGCAAATTTCCTCATCTCCCTGTTCCTTTGACTCTCAGATTCTTTAGCCTGAGCAATAAGAGTCTTTCTTTCTTCGAACCATTTCTTTTTCTCATTGTTGAGTTTTTCTTCAAGTTCCTACATAATAATGAAGAGAATAATAAAGAACAGTTACTATTCTGCCTTCTGCATTAATCTGATGTTCTTATTATTCTGTTTCAGTGGTAAAATGTGATATTTCTTATTTAGTTTGTTTAGAGTTAGCTCCCTCTAGTGGCTGAACCTTTCATCAGCATCAGCTTTTCGTCCGTTCATGCTTCCCATTCTCTTTGTAGTGTGGCATTGTGGCTAGAACTCCATTTTCTCCATAACTAAGCTACAGAAAACATTCTCTACATTCTCTATTGTTACCCCCTTCTGATAGCATCGCTGGTAAGAAAGTTTACCAGCAAGTTTATGCTCTTTGCAGCCATCTATATTCTAAACTGTTACCCTAGTCTAGACAGCCACATTTATTTGGCTGCATTTGTAGACGCTGTATGTACATTGTGCAGTTTTCATGATGTGTTCCTCTGTTGTATCAATATATGTACTGATTATATGTATCTCAATTGTTCCTAGTTTTCCCGAATACAATTACTAATCTTCTACTTATATAATCGGGAGTTGGGAATTCGGGTGTTGTAGCCAAATCCCAGACTCCTTTGCGCGAGCCGCAGCGGCACTACAGTTAAAAAAAAAAAAAAAAATCATGCTCGCCTTTCCCCGAACCCCCGCCGTCTTCCTGCAAGCTGGTAACCTGGTGTCACGTGACTGTGACATCACCACAGGTCCTGTACTGCAGTAGAAGACCTCTGCAGAGACCGGGAGCCTGCGGGAGCCACTGGGAACAACCGGCAGCTTGCAGGAAGACGGCGGGGGCTCGGGGAGAGGTGAGCATGATTTTTTTTTTTTTTAACCCCTGCATTCCTCTATACTCTGCCGCACACACCCCTGTATACCCCGCACACACCCCTGTATACCCCTACTCTGTCCCTGTCATGTCTCTGTCATGTCTCTGTATGCTCTGTCCCTGTCATGTCTCTGTATGCTCTGTCCCTGTCATGTCTCTGTATACTCTGTCCCTGTCATGTCTCTGTATACTCTGTCCCTGTCATGTCTCTGTATACTCTGTCCCTGTCATGTCTCTGTATACTCTGTCCCTGTCATGTCTCTGTATGCTCTGTCCCTGTCATGTCTCTGTATGCTCTGTCCCTGTCATATCTCTGTATGCTCTGTCCCTGTCATGTCTCTGTATGCTCTGTCCCTGTCATGTCTCTGTATGCTCTGTCCCTGTCATGTCTCTGTATGCTCTGTCCCTGTCATGTCTCTGTATGCTCTGTCCCTGTCATGTCTCTGTATGCTCTGTCCCTGTCATGTCTCTGTATGCTCTGTCCCTGTCATGTCTCTGTATGCTCTGTCCCTGTCATGTCTCTGTATACTCTGTCCCTGTCATGTCTCTGTATACTCTGTCCCTGTATACTCTGTCCCGGTCATGTCTCTGTATACTCTGTCCCTGTCATGTCTCTATATACTCTGTCCCTGTGATGTCTCTGTATACTCTGTCCCTGTCATGTCTCTGTATGCTCTGTCCCTGTCATGTCTCTGTATACTCTGTCCCTGTCATGTCTCTGTATACTCTGTCCCTGTATACTCTGTCCCGGTCATGTCTCTGTATACTCTGTCCCTGTCATGTCTCTATATACTCTGTCCCTGTCATGTCTCTGTATACTCTGTCAGTGTCATGTCTCTATATACTCTGTCAGTGTCATGTCTCTGTATACTCTGTCAGTGTCCTGTCTCTACACTCTGTCTCCTGTCTCTACACTCTGTCTCCTGTCTCTACACTCTGTCTCCTGTCTCTACACTCTGTCTCCTGTCTCTACACTCTGTCTCCTGTCTCTACACTCTGTCTCCTGTCTCTACACTCTGTCTCCTGTCTCTACACTCTGTCTCCTGTCTCTACACTCTGTCTCCTGTCTCTACACTCTGTCTCCTGTCTCTACACTCTGTCTCCTGTCTCTACACTCTGTCTCCTGTCTCTACACTCTGTCTCCTGTCTCTACACTCTGTCTCCTGTCTCTACACTCTGTCTCCTGTCTCTACACTCTGTCTCCTGTCTCTACACTCTGTCTCCTGTCTCTACACTCTGTCTCCTGTCTCTACACTCTGTCTCCTGTCTCTACACTCTGTCTCCTGTCTCTACACTCTGTCTCCTGTCTCTACACTCTGTCTCCTGTCTCTACACTCTGTCTCCTGTCTCTACACTCTGTCTCCTGTCTCTACACTCTGTCTCCTGTCTCTACACTCTGTCTCCTGTCTCTACACTCTGTCTCATGTCTCTACACTCTGTCTCATGTCTCTACACTCTGTCTCATGTCTCTACACTCTGTCTCATGTCTCTACACTCTGTCTCATGTCTCTACACTCTGTCTCATGTCTCTACACTCTGTCTCATGTCTCTACACTCTGTCTCATGTCTCTACACTCTGTCTCATGTCTCTACACTCTGTCTCATGTCTCTACACTCTGTCTCATGTCTCTACACTCTGTCTCATGTCTCTACACTCTGTCTCATGTCTCTACACTCTGTCTCATGTCTCTACACTCTGTCTCATGTCTCTATACTCTCTGTAATGTCTGTATACTGTGTCTATACTGTGTGTATAATGTGTGTAATCTCTGCATACTGTCTGTCTATACAATGTCTCATGTATGTATATACTGTGTGCTTCTCTCCTTACCCCTCCACCACTTAGCCGCATCTCTCCTCACCCCTCCAACACTGAGCCGCATCTCTCCTCACCCCTCCACCACAGAGCCGCATCTCTCCTCACCCCTCCACCACAGAGCCGCATCTCTCCTCACCCCTCCACCACAGAGCCGCATCTCTCCTCACCCCTCCACCACAGAGCCGCATCTCTCCTCACCCTCCACCACAGAGCCGCCTCTATACTCTGCTACCCACAGAGCCGCCTCTATACTCTGCTACCCACAGAGCCGCCTCGATACTCTGATACCCAGAGCCGCCTCGATACTCTGATACCCACAGAGCTGCCTCGATACTCTGCTACCCACAGAGCCGCCTGTATACTCTGCTAGCCACAGAGCCGCCTCTATACTCTGCTACCCACAGAGCCGCCTCTATACTCTGCTACCCACAGAGCCGCCTCTATACT
Source organism: Allobates femoralis (assembly GCA_033576535.1). NCBI lineage: Eukaryota > Metazoa > Chordata > Amphibia > Anura > Aromobatidae > Allobates > Allobates femoralis. The sequence goes on from JARQOC010001706.1 coordinate 35,629, forward strand.
CTGCTACCCACAGAGCCGCCTCTATACTCTGCTACCCACAGAGCCGCCTCTATACTCTGCTACCCACAGACCCGCCTCTATACTCTGCGACCCACACAGCCACCCCTATACTCTGCTATCCACAGAGCCGCCTCGATACTCTGCTACCCACAGAGCCGCCTCGATACTCTGCTACCCACAGAGCCGCCTCGAAGCTCTACTACCCACTAGTATTTATATAATCGGGAGTTTGGGATTTGGGCACTGTAGCCGAATCCCAAAATCCTTCGCGGCACTGCGGACGATGACGCGATAGCGTCATCGCGAGCCGCAGCTGCACTAGCTGACACGCCGCCATCCTGGCAACCGTCATCGCGACTGGCCTCCGCGAGGTCGACGCTGCCCGGATGCCGGCGGCGGCTTCCGCCCCTCGCCGCTCTCTCACCGCTGGGACCTCGGTGTCGCCATGCTGGTGGAGTAGCGGTGTAGGGGCTGTGGGCGGGTGTCGGGAGCCAGTCACGTCGTCCTGTGAGCGGCGAAGGGCAATGGGAGTGAGCGGGGCGTGTCAGGCTGCA
>JARQOC010001707.1:0-36168 GCA_033576535.1 Allobates femoralis
TTCTGGCAGCTTTATTTTATTTCTCTGAAACCAGTTGAGAGTTTCCTTGGCTGTGTGTTTGGGATCATTGTCTTTGTGAAGCGCCCACCCTTTTTTCATCTTCATTATGCTGGTAGATGGCAAAAAAGCTTTATCAAGAATGTCTCAGTACATGTGTCCATTCATCCTTCCATCAAACATATGAAGTTTGCCAGTGCCGTATGTTAAAAAACAGACCCACACCATAATGTTACTGTTGCTATTTTCTTTTGTGAGTGACATGCAGTTCCTTTTGGCCTCCAAACATATACCGTATATACTCGCGTATAAGCCGAGTTTTTCAGCCCAAAAATTGGGCTGAAAAGTCTCCCCCTCGGCTTATACGCGAGTCACTGTATACCTGTATACAATGTATACAGGTATACAGTGCCCCCATCTATATACAGCCCCCCGCCGCAATCCTGTAAAGGAATAGGTTAGTATACTTAGCTGCCCCGCCGCCATCGCGATTCAGCATCTTCTGACTCGCGTCTTCTTCCGATGGTCGCAGGCAATGACGTCATTGCCTGTGCGACCGAGGAGGAAACCGGAAGAAGACGCGAGACGCTGGAAGTCGGAAGATGCTGAATCGCGATGGCGGCGGGACAGCTGCAGCGGATGGATAAGTATACTAATCTATTCCTTTACAGGATTGCGGCGGGGGGCCTGTATATAGATGGGGGGCCTGTATATACCTCTGGGGCATATATATGTGGGGCTGCTGTATACTACCACTGGGGCTATATTTACCTGTGGGGCTGCTGTATACTACCACTGGGGCTATATTTACCTGTGGGGCTGCTGTATACTACCACTGGGGCTGTATTTACCTGTGGGGCTGCTGTATACTACCACTGGGGCTCTATATACCTGTGGGGCTGCTGTATACTACCACTGGGGCTGTATATACCTGTGGGGCTGCTGTATACTACCACTGGGGCTCTATATACCTGTGGGGCTGCTGTATACTACCACTGGGGCTGTATATACCTGTGGGGCTGCTATATACTACCACTGGGGCTCTATATACCTGTGGGGCTGCTGTATACTACCACTGGGGCTATATATACCTGTGGGGCTGCTGTATACTACCACTGGGGCTGTATATACCTGTGGGGCTGCTGTATACTACCACTGGGGCTGTATATACCTCTGGGGCTGCTGTATACTACACTGGGGCTGTATATACCTCTGGGGCTGCTGTATACTACCACTGGGGCTGTATATACCTCTGGGGCTGCTGTATACTACCACTGGGGCTGTATATACCTCTGGGGCTGCTGGATACTATCACTGGGGCTGCTGTATACTATCACTGGGGCTGCTGTATATACCTCTGGGGCTGCTGTATACCACACTGTTGAGGGCTGTATACCTGTGCTGGGGTCCACCCTCGGCTTATACACGAGTCAATAGGTTTTTCCAGATTTTTGGGGCAAAAGTAGGGGGGTCGGCTTATACACGGGTCGGCTTATACACAAGTATATACGGTATATTAATGCATCCAAAGAGTTCAATTTTGGCATACAGACAACTCTTCTGATAATTATCATTACTCCAGTGTATGAAATCTTACGGGGAGCATCTGGCCATGACTGGTTTATGGTGAAATGTTGTTCTTTCCATTTCTGAATTATGGCAACAAGTATTCAATGGAAGCTTGAGTAGTTTAGAAATTATTTTGTAACCAATAACATGAGTTTGTTTTACAACTATACCGTTGCAAAGGTCTTGAGACACCTCATTGGTTTTTCCCATCATTAGATGTTTCATGAGTGGCACCTTGGTAATGAGACACTTTATTAGAGGCCATTAGTTGAAATGAGCTGATATTTTTCAATAGTGGCCACTTTACATGTCCCAACATCGTTTCGATATTGGATACAACGGCACGGGAGCGCGCACTTTTGTGGATGAAATCCAAGATCACTTAGGAGCTGTCACACAGGGAGATATCGGCAGGCAACACAACTGCGATGTCTACACCCCCTTGGATGAGCGAACCTGGGAACGACCATTTAACATGGGAGTGAATAGGGGAAGTTGTGCTCCAAGTGGGTGTTGGGCTGTCACACAGCACGATCCTGCCAGATCGTCCATCCAATATCGGGCAGTTGGAGAGCCTGCTCAATTCTTCCCCGATATCATTTTGGCATCGTTCTTGCATCGAATTGCACATTTACACCCCACAACGCACAAAAGATATCGGGGCCAACGCACGAACCACGTGACTTTTTATCGAAGTTGGACGACGATATCGGGACATGTAAAGTGGCTATAAGTGTCAGGATTGCTTTTAATTACTGATACATGTTTAGCTGGTGTCATGACTTTTCCTGGCTTTTTGCAACTCTCTTTCTTTATGTGTTCAATACTTTTTGCCTTTGTCTTTTCTCATTATTAAACATGATTTATGTACTTCTATGGTTGGATTTCTCTGTCTGTGTTGATTAGATGGGTTGTTGCTAACATCTGATGAGAAATGTGTCAAAAGTGCCTTCAGAAAAATATTTTCTTAGAAAATTCTTGATGTGTTTAATACTTATTTCACCCCATATATACATGTATATAATAAACTGTGTATACGTTGACCATTTGCCTAATCATAAACATGGCATGAATGTGAATTTGTTATTAGAAATAACCTTATTACATGAAATTCAACCTTACCTTTCTGATTCATGCTGGAAGTATTTTGCGATCTTTCCACGTTTTCTCTTCGTGAGATGAAGTTAAAAAAAACTTCTGTCAACCTTCTAATGCAGTAAATCAAAACGACAAAATGTAAATGCATTTGCTGGTAATGCCCTTTAGAATTAGACAAGTCAGACACATATTTTCTTAGAAAAGACAATAACATTGTATTTTGGCAGAATTCTCAGAATTGTTCATAAGTATTTGCTATGAATAATATGTGTTTAACCTAGACCGTCTTGAATAGTTGCTATTTATTTATTTCACTCGCTTATTCTAGGGTCAGATTAGCGCTAATAGGGGGGTTCCATTGAAAACATGGGTCTTGGCAGCCTTAACGCAATGTTAACGCCATGGTAGCGTCACGTTAATGCTGCCAATGTTTTCCAATGGTGACTCGGCCAATAGCGCAGCTCAAATGCTGTCATCTGAGTGCCGCTGTTTGAAATCTCGCGCTTTTTCCTAGTGTGCCAAGAAAGCATCATTTGACGCGCTAGGAAAAAGCACGAGATTTCAAACAATGGCACTCAGATGCCGACATTTGAGCCACGTTTGAGCCACTATTGTCCACGTCACCATAGTAAAACATTGGCAGCGTTAACATGGCACTACCATGGCGGTAACATTACGTTAAGGCTGCCAAAACCTATGTTTTTAATGTAACCCCCTATTAGCGCTAATCTGACCCTAGCCTTATATAGTGCCCTTGATTTCATAGCATATTCAACATTGCTGTTCAAATTGGGGCTCAGTATCTAAATTCCATATCAGCCTGTTTCTGGAATATAGTATGGGAGGAATCCAGACTACCTGAAGGAAACCCTTGCAAACACAATGAGAACACACACACTCCTTGCAGATGTTGTCCTTGGTGAGAATTGAACCAAGGGCCTCAGTGCTGCAAAGGAACTGTGCCAACCACTAAGCAACATACTTTAAACTGTGCTGAGTAAAACCCTAAACTAAAATCATAAATGGGCTCATATATTTAGGTATAGCCAGCTTGTACAAAAGTTGAAATGGAATACTTCCCTTAGAGTAATCCCATGTGGCTGTTATAAGTTCCTATCCATAGGTCTTACTGTATTGGCAGACAATGGAGTAACAAATTACGGGGTTTTCCGAAACCTAATTAAATATGACTCACTGTTTAATTCAAAGAAAACTAAGTATTTTTCTAATATTTTTCAATCAAAGAATCACTACCCTTCCATCTTTATTCTAACTTTCTTTATGTATTTTTTCCCTCCAATCAAGTTCTCTTTGAGTCTCCCAGCATGCACTGGGGGTTCTCGAATAAGACATCACTGGAGGCTATGCAGCGGATACTACCACAGCTGTCATTCCCACACTGAAATGGATCATCAGGAACAATACTTTCAAGGCGACTCTCTGCTATAGTTACCATATGCCGTTTATCAGTACCAGTACATGCTCAGTATGCTGACCTTGGTTACCGCTGTGTTACTTTCATTGATTGTGCACTGATTCTGTTGTAAAGAGCAGTGATGAGTTGGATAGAGAACCCTCTCTTGTTGTCTCATCACTGATATCGTGGTCCATTGCTGACTATTAACATAGTGGATGAGCCAGTTAGAGATTGCTCACTTGCTGGCTCGTCACTTCTCTCTAGAGCAGGAGGGCATTGTGCTGATCTGGTCCGGGGCTGTCTGGTTTACACCGGACAGCCCCGGACCGGCCTTGCCGTGGTGTGAAGCCAGCCTCAGCAGTCTTAGAAATTGTATGGAACTTCAGGAAATTCAACTTAAACTTGATCCTCTATGGATTGATTCGATCATCTATAGAGACAATGTATTGTAAAAAAAAATACTTCTGCAAAGAATCTATCACTGTAGTTATCTTTGGTAAAAACATAAATGTAATCAAACTTTGATTGTCACTGTTACAGTGACATATTTCCCAATACCTTTAGACAATAACTACAAGGGGAAAGATGAGTGTTTGCCATAAAGCATGTGACTGAACACCGCAGACAGTACCTGGAGCACAAGAATTGGCTTGCATCAAGAAATCCCCTCGAGGGATGAACACAGAACACCTTTGACGCCAGTTACTACTGTTCATGTCTGTGTTTATCAAGTCAAATGGCAAGACTCTGAAAATAGCTGCTTTATTAGCCAAAGGCTCTTCCGCTGTCCTTTATCAGAGGTAGTTTATATGACTGAGATTCACTGCAGACCTTATCATACAATCTTAGTGTGCATAAGCAGGAACGCTGTGTTATTTATGTTCTCAAGTGACAGACCTATATTGCTTTATATTTTTTACCATTTTTCAATCTTATCTGCTTTTCTTGTAGATTTCACAAGACTATTTACATTCAGCAGAATAGCAAGTTGAAGAATATTACAGTATTACTGCTTACATGGGTAGAAAGCACATTACATAAAGTCAAAGATATAATTTTGCTATTCTTGCCTAACATGGAATATTGATTGATAAATAGATAGTTAAATGACATCTAGATAGATAGATAGATAGATAGATAGATAGATAGATTTTTAATTTAATTTAATTATTTATTGATAGCTCATATTTAGGATATACCATCAATATCTGATCAGTGGAGTTGCGATCACAGCAACTCTGTAATTTCTATATTGACCACAGTTGGGTGTACTGCAGATCTACCCCACATTCAAATAAGAAGGGCACAAATCTGTACTATGGCCACAGCCACTATAGTTTTGATCGAAATGCTGTGTTCCAGCAGCATCCGATAACATCAAACTGGCACTGGTAACAATTTTCCGGCAGGCGGGCTGGATGTCACACCTCCATCGATTAGATATTGTAGCCTATCCTGAGGATAGGTCATCAACAAAAGAGTAGTGGCAACCTCTCTAAACTCTTGTAAATGAATAACTTAGACTGGTTTCACACTGCAGTTTTTTCCCTAATCAGGTTCGATCAGGTTTGTGGGTCAAAACCAGCAGTGTCTCCAAAACTCAGAACAGGTGTCAATCTTTCAATTATAGTTTTCTCTCCTGGTTCCTCTCCTGGTTTTGGCACACAAACCTGATGGAACATCATCAGGGAAAATCCTACAGTTTGAAACCAGCCAGCCTTATGGTATGCTCACCTGTGTTATGCCACCTGTAATGTTTGCAAATCACAATGAAGTGCAGGTTCAAATGCATGAAAGTCATTGACACCACCTGAGAGACCCCTTTCACTTATAATCGGGTTAATAATATGGAAAAAAGTGTTGGCCATTCTCTGGTATTTATGGTATACACAGGATATACCCAAGTAACCACTTGCTCAGCAATTTTGCAATCTGCAATACAAGTGAATAGAGATAGCCATGCATGGCCATCTCTATATTCCCCATAAGGTACCGTCACATGCGGCAATATGGCTTCCATATCGCCGGCAATTTGACGTGAGCGCGCACGCTTCGGGAACATTTTTGCACATCGCCGTCACCTTGTCACACACAGAGATCTCGCCTGCGTTCTACGGCGATCCTGCGCTCCGGAAATCGCCTGCAGAAGACCAGAAGCATTTCCCTTTTCCACATCACCGCGTCACACGCCACCATCTCATCAGAGATGTGGGCATAGAGTGTGAGTACAGCGAGGAGACATGCGTGGCAGAATGTTTTTCACCGCGCCCCTACCACTCCAATTGGCCTACACAACTGCATAATCATTGGTCAGCCTTGTCAGGATGTCTGCGCACTACATGATGCATGTGTCCTTTCTACTATATGGCTATTCAAATATGGCGCCTTAGCCATGGCCAGCCAATGGAACGCAGGAGCGATCACCAACCGCGCCAGATGGGGTGAGCCAAACAGAACGCTCAGGCATGCCTCTGGAATTGCTTCCAGATGGTCTGAGCTCGCTTTCTACATCGTTATTGCCCTATCACACAGCAAGATGCGCAGAAATCGCGTGGTGGTTATCACCTGATTTCACTGCAGTGGAGGACGGTCAGGCGATGCTCCACCGGTGATTTCTCACTGTAAAATCTCCCTGTCTCACGCCACTATGCACAGGTGATGTAGTTTCCACATCGCCGAAATACACAAATTTACGGCGATATGGAAGCCATATTGCCGCATGTGACGGTACCTATAGAACAAGTTGGGAACATGTTCTCTAGACAGGGAGTGGAGCTGAGACCCACATGTATCAGACATTTATGTTAAATCCAATGGACAAGCAATATATTTCCAAGGCAGCAATTCACCTTTAAATCACAAATAATACACTAGGATTAGTTATGAAACATCGACAATGAATTAATGAAATAATATAGTAATGCTTTTAAGATAATATTAAGAACAGGAAACAAAATAATACCAATTGAATTAAAGTGCTGGACTGTGTTCACACGTTGCATTTTTTGGTGAAATTGTGGCAAGAAAATACAGTATTTTGCCAATATTTTCAAGAACCACTCGAAAAACTATGCGATTAAACTTAACATCGCTGCAGCATTGTGGACACTGTTTTAATGGACAAAATAATTTAAATATATCTTTATTATTGCTGATTCCCCCTGTATTTCGGGCAGGCCTATTACCTCTAGTTACAGGTCAAACCCTGCCTCCTGCTTGAGCTGCTGAGCTGACCTGAGTCTACTAGAGCCAGTAGTACTTATTCCATTCTGGCACTCTGATGACATAACTGCTGGGTCCAGAGGAGGAAGCAATGTTAACACTTCCTAAACTGTATACACAGTACTCAAATATGTGTGTATATACAGTGCTCAGGGAAGCAGAAATGATAATAAATCATCATTACTTTTTCTATAGGGAGGTTGGTTGTCTCTGACACTCAGGCAGAGTTCCAGCAGTTGCACAATATATGTACAGCTGTTGACTTTGCAATGACATATGAAAATGTCAATGCAGAGTTAAATATAGTTGTTCAGTGGTCAGCCACCAATTAAAAGCAAAAAATGAATTGTCATAAAATTGTAGTAAAACCATGTCAAATAAGATATTTTACTGATGTATTTGCATCGTAGAAAACAAATATTTCACTCGGTGACTTTTCAGGAGGAAGACATAATGACAATTTTTTTCTCATTAGTCATAGTGCAATCTAGTCAGCACATTGATAGGATTAACCATGTTTACATTCATAAATTGCTTGTCTTGCTTTGTCAGATCTAGGATTGCTACCCTTATTTTCTTCTGTTAATTCTATCTGTTCATACATTTCTCACTTCTTGAATAAGCCCTAACCTGGAGATATTCTTTATGGTAGATATGTATGGTACATTTTTAGTAAATATCAATATGTCAACATAACACTTTTTTTGCAGCATCATAAAATGCTTGTTAAAATAAAGTTTAAGAAACATCCATGTATTTCTGGTGGTTTGTTACAGGCTTTTTTGGTGTTTCTTATTTTGTTTGATAACATGAGGTTTTTTTGTGGTTCTTAGCTTTTTTTCATTTGTCCTTAAGAGAAAAAAAAGGTAAAAGGTAGACACGATAACACACACAGAGACATCCATTTTTTTTTTTAACGCCTCAAACAGAAATGGAGTAGTAAGTTTTCCTTAAAGTGCTGAGTGGACAAAAAGTATTTTTGGCTTAACAATTTTTTTTTAACTGCTCATAGTGATTTAAAGAATTAAAAGAAGAAATTCTCACCTTACCGATCACCCAACATTTCTAATCCATAGCTTCCTATTAACAGGGTTGTCCAGCCATTAAAATGTTTAGAAAAGGGATCAGAATCCTCCACTGGTCTTAATAATTTATGTATTTTTTATAAGAATGGTTTCTACGTCAGGTGCGAACCAATGGTAGTTGATGGGGTTAATGACCACTCTGCCGGAGTTTCGAAGACATCAGAATTTGGGAGACATCAAACTTTGAAATTAAAGTTGTGGTTTATTTATCAATGCGTTTCAAGGCTCTTAGGCCCTTTCCTCAAGACAAACCAGCATTCATTCAGGCCTGAGAACCTTGAAACGCGTTGATAAATAAACCTCAACTTTAATTTTAATGTTTAATGTCTCCCGAATCCTGATGTCTTCTGAAATGCAATAATAAATGTGGTATATAGAAATGAGCGCTAGGGATAATGGAACAAGCCGAACGCTTTTGTAGACATTACCTATAGGTTTATTACGATAAACACAGTACAGGTCCTTCTCCCACAACGCGTTTCGACGCTACATGCGTCTTCCTCAAGTGGCGCTCATTTCTATATACCACATTTATTATTGCATTACGTTCCTTTCTCCCTTTGGGGAGAGTGGTACGAGCAGCTCTGGGAGAGGACCTTGCTGAAGAAAACAGAAACCTGGCCCCTGCACGTGCACGGGACGGTGCACGTGTGAGAGACGGAGCACAGACCTGGGTGAAAAGGGGAGACAGGCAATAGATGAAGACAGATACCCTGCATAAAAAAATCTCACCTACTTGCGGCTAATCTAGTTGTGCAGAGGGCACAACCAACTTAGGTGAGTGATACGTACAGTGTAACGGGAATTTATACCCCTAAATTTGCAGTGTGGCACAACCATCTATTTTGATTTTTTTGCATGTCTTCTGAAGTGCAGCAGTGGAGACATTAATCCTTTCAACTACCGTTGATTTGTATTTTCCTTGCTGGGGACTGCTGTGTCTGTGATATGCTTTTACAGTGCTTGTGACTCCTCACAACCATTAAAAGTGAGCCTTGATACCTCTAATTTGTCATATGTATCTCCCAGAGAAGACCATATCTGCACTTTTTGCTCCCATTCTTTTAGTTGGGTTTGATCTTCTACGTCAAGTAGTATCTTTCCGTATAACAGGCTGATGAGACAGCACCTCCAAAGACAGAGATGCCATATGTTATATGTTCTTTATATTACACTCTATTGATCCCTACTCTGATTAATAGATAAGAACACTAAATAGAAGATCTCTCTCTATTAAATGCATAAAATGTATTTGAAAATAGGTTTAAAATCCAGAAAATTCCTCTAATATCAGCATCTTTACTAATTTCATAGCAAAGACTCTCATATCTTAACATTAATTCTTAACATGTCATATCCTGTTCTTTTATGAGTAACATAGTTGGAGCCTTTTCCTCAGAGCTTGAGCATCATAATTATATTTTTCTATAATTGTTTAATGAACATTGATGGTTCTTTTTTTGTAACGGTGTTTCAATCCTTGGCCATTTTCTTTCCTATCTTTGGATGTACTTTGGGATTATTTTTGAATTCCTAAATGAGTTTCTGTCTGTATTTTTTTTATTCCAGATGTTCCTGAGATATAGGCAATCAAACAGTCAATTTAGCTTTAGTTAGTAATATTCATTTGTGCAACCACAACCAAAAAGATGCCTTGAGGCTCTAAAAGTATTGTCTAAACATGTGCAAAGTGGATTCAAAGAAGTGTCTTTAATTAAAACCCAAATTTTAACAACTTGGTTAATCATCTGTTCTAGAATTTCCTTTGATAGTACTGTTTATGTAGACAATTTATGAGGTCTACTATTCTGTCATGGTATCATTCTTTGTATGGGAAAGTTTAAAGTAAACCTGTCACCCCCCTAGTGCGTTACATACTGGAAACACGATCTTCAGCAGCATCTATGCTGCATTCTGTGAAGGTGTCTATACTCACTCTTCTCCTCCCCCGGTACTCTGAAAGAAACACTTTATAATATTTCCTGCCATGTATGTAAGTAATTATTTAGGCGGTCCAATGGGTCTGTCACTGTGTGGTAACATCTCTTCCGGCCCGGTCCTACCCGCCCACTCTGTTTCGGCAACCTCCTCTTCTTTGTCCCCTCCTCTTCGGCGTCTGTGCAGATTCATCTTTGTTCACACAGGCGCACAGAGCTCAGCTGGGGTGCGGTGAGACCGGCTGTCATCATTGTGCCTGCGTACAGTGTCACATACAGCAGAATATAACGGGGCAGGCTCTGGTGCCTGCATTTCACGCAGGCGCAATAATGACAGCCGGTCTTCCCACACCCCAGCTGAGCTCTGTACGCCTGTGTGAACAAAGATGAATCTGCACAGGCGCCGAAGAGGAGGAGACAAAGATAAGAGGAGGTTGCCGAAACAGAGGAGGCGGGTAGGACCGGGCCGGCAGAGATGTTACCACAGTGACAGACCCCTTGGACCGCCTAAATAATTACTTACATACATGGCAGGAAATATTATAAAGTGTTTTTTTCAGAGTACCGGGGGAGGAGAAGAGAGATTTTTGGTTGCCAGCCAGGTACAACGAGGCAGCTGGGGGTTGCTGGCAGTCCGTAGCTGCCAAGTTGTACCTGGCTGGACCAAAAATATGGTGAAGCCCCACATCATTTTTTGTTATTACTTCTATCAATAAAATGACAAGGAGCTTTGCCCTATTTTTGGATGCCAGCCAGGTACAACTTGGCAGTTGGGAGGCTGCAATCCTTATCGTGGAGAGACCCAAATGTTGTGCCCCCCCCCCCCCACACTGCAAATTGCAACCCACAGCCACCCCAGAAAAAAGCATATTAGAGGTGCCATTTTCTGGTGCTGTTCCCCAACTCTTCCAGTTGCCCTTGTGCTGGTGGCAATGCTGGTGGCACACAGGAGCACTCCATACGCGACATGGTGTCCGCTAACAAGTTGAATGGAAAATTAGCTCCAATTATTAGCGGACACCATGTCGCGTATGGAAAGCCCCTGTGTGCCTAAACATTGAAGTTCCCTCACAAGTGACCCTATTTTGGAAACTAGACCCCCAAGGAACGTATATAGATGCATAGTGAGCACTTTGAACCCCCAAGTGCTTTACAAATTGATCCATAAAAATAAAAAAGTACTTTGTTTTCCACAACAAAATTATATTTTCATTTTTACGGATCAATTTGTGAAGCACCAGGGGTTCAAAGTGCTCACTATGCATCTAGATACATTCCTTGGGGGGTCTAGTTTCCAAAATGGGGTCACTTGTGGGGAGCTCTAATGTTTAGTCACACAGCGGCTCTCCATACGCAACATGGTGTCCGCTGACAATTCCAATTGTTAGCGGACACCATGTCGCGTATGGAGAGCCCCTGTGTGCCTAAACATTGGAGCTCCCCTACAAGTGACCCCATTTTGGAAACTAAACCCCCCAAGGAATGTATCTAGATACATCGTGAGCACTTTGAACCCCCAGGTGCTTCCCAAATTGACCCGCAAAAATGAAAAAATAATTTTTTGTGGAAACAAAGTACTTTTTCATTTTTACGGATCAATTTGTGAAGCATTTGGGGATTCAAAGTGCTCACTATGCATCTAAATAAGTTCCTTGGGGGGTCTAGTTTCCAAAATGTGGTCACTTGTGGGGGAGCTCCAATGTTTAGGCACACAGGGGCTCTCCAAACGTGACATGGTGTCCGTTAACAATTTGAATGGAAATCAGCTCAAATTGTTAGCTGACACCATGTCGCGTTTGGTGAGCCCCTGTGTGCCTAAACATTGGAGCTCCCCTACAAGTGACCCCATTTTGGAAACTAGACCCCCCAGGAAACTTATCTAGATGGGTAGTGAGCACATTGAACCCCCAGGTGCTTCACAAATTAATGAAAAATAAAATTTGTTGAAAAAAAGTACTTTTTCATTTTTATGGATCAATTTGTGACGCACCTGGGGGTTCAAAGTGCTCACTATGCATCTAGATACGTTCCCTGGTGGGTATAGGTTCCAAAATGGGCTCACTTGTGGGGGAGCTCCAATGTTTAAGCACACAGGGGCTCTCCAAACGCGACATGGTGTCCTTTAACAATTTGAATGGAAATCAGCTCAAATTGTTAGCGGACACCATGTTGCATTTGGAGAGCCCCTGTGTGCCTAAACATTGGAGCTCCCCTACAAGTGACCCCATTTTGGAAACTAGACCCCCCAGGGAACGTATCTAGATGCATAGTGAGCACTTTGAACCCCAGGTGATTCACAAATTGATCTGTGAAAATGAAAAAGTACTTTTTTTTCACAAAAATTTTTTTCAGCCTAAATTTTTTCATTTTCACATGGGCAACAGGATAGAAATCATCCTAAAATTTGTTGGGCAATTTCTCCTGAGTACATCGATACCTCATATGCTGTCATAAACCACTGTTTGGGCGTACGACAGGGCTCAGAAGTGAAGGAGAGCCATTTCACTTTTTGAATGTAAAATTAGCTCCAAAATTCAAATTGCCATCTTTCCCTTCAGATCCCATGCGCCCAAATAGTGGTTTATGACCACATATGAGGTATCGATGTACTCGGGAGAAAATGCACAACACATTTTAAGATCCATTTTATCCAGTTGCCCATGTGAAAATGAAAGAATTGAGGCTAAAATAACATTTTTGACAAAAAAATTTAAATATCCATTTTTTCCTTCCACTTTGCTTTAGTTCCTGTGAAGCACCTGAAGGGTTAATAATCTTCTTGAATGTAGTTTTGAGTAGCTTGAGGGATGCAGTTTTTGGAATGGTGTCACTTTTGGGTGTTTTCTGTCATGTATGCCCCTCAAAGAACTTCAAATGTGATGTGGTCGCTAAAAAAAATAGTTTTGAAAATTTTGGTTGAAAAATGAAAAATTGCTGATGAACTTTGAACCCTTATAACCTCCTAACAAAAAACAATTTTTTTCCCAAAATTGTGCTGATGTAAAGTAGACATGTGGGAAATGTTATTTATTAACTATTTTGTGTCACATAACTCTCTAGTTTAGCAGAAAAAAACATTCAAAATTTGAAAATTGCAAAATTTTCAAACTTTTTGCCATATTTTTGATTTTTTCACAAATAAACGCAAAAATTATCGACCTAAATTTAATACTAGCATGAAGCCCAATATGTCACGAAAAAACAATCTCAGAATTGCTAGGATCGGTAGAAGCGTTCCAGAGTTATAACCTCATAAAGGGACATTGGTCAGAATTACAAAAAATGCCAAGGTCTTTAGGGTCAAAATAGGCTGGGTCCTGAAGGGGTTAAAAGAAACCTGAAGACAGGGTCCTCTCCCCTCCTCTACCTGTACGACTTGACTGTCCATACATATTGTACTTGTCCTTGTCTACCCTGTCCATATGCAAAGCGCCATGGAATCTAATGGCGCTATATAAATAAATAATAATAATAATTATAAAATGCTTCTTTACGCATACAGGGGAAGAGAGAGAGTATAGACACCTTCACAGAATTCAGCATAGATGCTTCTGAAGGTGGTGCTCTCAGTTTGTGAAGCACTAGGGGTGTGACCGGTTCTGTTTAAGAAAAATTTTAAAAGAATGATGTAACATTACCATAATTTTTTGGATGTAGTTGTTGATTGTTTAATTCCTAAGTTAAAGACAAACTATTATCAGAAAATTATCTATAGTTTAAACCAAGTTTTGTGCTACTTATATTTAGGAAAAAAATTGGCAATTTCGTTTTCATGTCATAATCTCTGTTTAAAAAAAATACTAATCTTACAATTTTCACTCTGTCAAGTGGAGCTCTGTTACCCTCAATTTTCCTGTCCTTTCAGAAATAATTTTTGGCAAGTTTCCATATTATCAGATACATACTAAAATATCCCACGTGTCCAATAAAAAATTACAAGAAATTTATTTTTAATACACATTGTAAAAAAAAATGATTATCAAAAATAATAATACATTTTTTTTAATAGAAACACTTAATTAAAACAATAGGTCATTTTTTCTGATAGTTTCCATTTAAGGTTACACTCAATCAGATCCTCGGTGAGAAAAGTAGCAGAGTGTCATGCAAGTGTCATGTGTTTTGACATCTGTAAGATATCTGTATGACATGCCTAGCATCCATATGTCATGCATATGTCAGAAGTATGCCTATGACATGCGTTTTTAGCATGATCTTTTCCAAGCTGTCAAAAGTAAGAAAAGATAGATGATAGATAGATAGATAGATAGATAGATAGATAGATAGATAGATAGATAGATCAAGCTTACCAGTCTCCTGTTGCTGCTTCCAGGGCCACTCATTAAGGTTCATGAAAATTCACTACACTGACCGGTAACAGTCAATTACAGACACTCACTCTCTGTGAGAGCGTCTGTGATTGGCTGTTGCATTCAGACTAGGCTCCCACAATCTGTATGGTGTCTGTGTTTGGTTGCCATACACATAAGTGTATGGCAACCAACCTTCCATCATAGTGTGTAAAATAAATAAATAATGTTTTACTTCACTATATTTTTCATTCTCAGCTCAGATAAAGTACAGTAGATGACTAAATTCATCATGAGCTGACATTTTTAATAATACCATTTTTGAGTAGATGTGTTGTTTTCATCGCATGTTATAGCATTTTATTGAAATGTTTTGATAGGACTGATGAGCATGGGAATCCGTGACGTGGATCATCAGCTTAAGTGTCTTGGCCAACACATGAACCAATATCCCATCTATAAAAGTTTTTTGTTCATCATACAGAGAACTTGTCTGCACTTTTTTATTCATTTCAGGGTGTAGTTGGGCCCCTAGGGGCGCCATTCATCTAGTGGTGCAGAAACATTGTACTGTGCGGCCCATGGCTCAGGCAGCAGAGCCTTTGGGTAGCTTCCAGACATTCTGCACCATATGTATCAGTGTGAATGGCGCCCTATGCAGGCCCTTAGTGTGCATGGCAAGTCGCCTCCCATACCTTGGTTGAGGTGATTTATCCGCCTGCACCTGGGCTTGTTACACAAGTGAGGTCTGACTGCACCTTGCAAGTGCAGTATTGTTTTTTGTCTATGGCATTGATGGTAAGGTTTTTGATGCTGCTTTATCCAATAGTTTTTGTATAATGTTGATAGGACTGATGAGCATGGGAATCCGTGACGTGGATCATCAGTTTAAGTGTCTTGGCCAACACATGAACCAATATCCCATCTATAAAGGTTTTTTGTTCATCATACAGAAATCTTTTCTGCACCTTTTTATTCATTTCAGGGTGTAGTTGGGCCCATAGGGGGCGCCATTCATCTAGTGGTGCAGAAACATTGTACTGTGCGGCCCATGGCTCAGGCAGCAGAACCTTTGGGTAGCTTCCAGACATTCTGCACCATATGTATCAGTGTGAATGGTGCCCTATGCAAGCCCTTAGCGTGCATGGCAAGTCGCCTCCCATACCTTGGTTGAGGTGATTTATCAGCCTGCACCTGGGCTTGCTACACAAGTGAGGTCTGACTGCACCCTGCAAGTGCAGTGTTGGTTTTTGTCTATGGCATTGATGGTAATGAATGTGGAAAAATAGAAATGATTTGAATTTTTAAGGGAGTTTTTTTTTTCATATTTTTTAAATCTTTTTTTCCTTTACTTTATTTTTCACTGCCCCTTTGGGCACCTCTACACTGCAGTGCTGCAGTGTGTGAACACTTCTCCCATTCACCAATGTGCTGATGCACATCTGTGAACAGGAGAAATGATCACTTTCTGTGGCTGACAGTGCTAACAAGGCATCCACAGAAGGTGATTCATGACAACATCGGGGGTCCTCACAGGACCATGGGCTGTCATGGAACTGCATAGAGTCCTATGACCACATCATGGGACCTCCGTTGCTGGCGGGAAATAACATGTTCCCCACAATGGCACTTTGGATTTTGCTGTCAGTGATTGACAGCGCGGTCCAAAAGGTTAACAGTGCCGATCGGATCAGTGATCTGATTGGCACTGTTAGCTACACATGTCGGCTGATCAGATCAGATGACATGTGTGGGGGATGATGCGAGCTCAAAGGGAGGCGACCTATGACATTTCCATACATCAAAGGTATTGAAGGGGTTTATGCTGGACTTGGAAAGGTGAGTAAAGCACTGTTTGTTTTTTTAAGCAAACTGCCACTAGGGGATAAGGGTTTTCCATAACTCTAAAGCATTTTAACTTATAAATGCGCGCTATACAAGATATATGGGTATGTTGAGATAAAGAAGACTGTTTTCCTTTCACATTGATGATACATGTTTTGGATAACATTTTCCCCTTAGACTGCCTTCATACTGCATAATTTTCACATCTGTGTGGTTCCTTGAATTTCAAGGACCACACAGACAGGCACTGATCTGTTCAAACAGATAGCAACTGATGTCCATGGACCTTTTTTTCATGCATCCGTCATCAGTTACCAGAGATGGGGCTGGGAGGAGCTGTACCTTGCTTCTGAGCATGTTCACGGATCCATTTTTTTTCACGTATTCGTGTGGATCCATGCTCCATAGACATCCATGTTATTTGACACAGGCAGCTATAGATCCGTCTCTGTCCTTTGGTGTCAGTGATTTTCAAGGCAGCCCAAAATCGGAACAGTCTCCGATTTTGGGTGCATGAAAAAAACTGACATAAATGGATCATTGACAAAACTGACATGGCCATGGCCATATAGAACCAATCCTTGCCCATAGGGACACATGGGAGGCAAAAACTGATCTGTGTCTATCCTTTTTAAAACTGATAGACACGGATCAGAAATTATGCAGTGTGAATGCAGCCTTAGCAGTTACAATATTAATATTAACTTTAATAAATATGGATCACTTTGTATAATATCTAAAAAATGTTATGTATTAACTTTTCTAGGTGTCACAACAGCAGACATTTGTGGTGATACAAGAGCAGCACTTTACATAGTTCCACATTTTTGATCTTTCAGGTACCTAACAATGGGTAGGGTCACATTGCAAACATGAATTGCATTCACCGCATCCGGATCCGGATGCGGTGAATGCAATTCCGGTCACACACATTTTTTGTCAAAAATGTGTGCAGAATACCGCACTGCGGTAACCGGATGGCTCAGGATGTGTAATCCTGAGCCATCCGGTAACTGCATAGTTTGCGGATCCCGGCTATTGCCGGGATCAGCAAACTGTCCTCTGCCTATTCAAGAGTTAAATTTAGTAAGTAAAGTACTGTTTGAGGTCTGTAGGGGGGGCTAAGACCCCCTACAGACCAGCCGCCCACTCCGGTGGGCTTCTACTACAATTTCCTATGGCTCGGGGCTCGGATGAGCCCCGTGCATGTCTCCAAACCTCCCGCCCCCCCGTATCACTATACAGGGGTGCCTGCACCCCTCTTGTATAGCGATTCCTGCATGTGGCCCTAAAGTTAGAATACAGAACACATGTAAGCTCATACTTACATGTCATCGTCGGCAGTGTAGTGTGAAATCCCTGGGCGGGGCTGTTTGCTGCAGCCTCCGCCCCCTCATTCCTTATGGCCGCCCCCTCTGTGCCTCATCCAGTGATGTGAGGGCGGCACGTCATGAAAGGGGCGGGGCTAAATGCGGCACATATTTAGCCCCGCCCCTTTCATGACGTGCCGCCCTCACATCACTGGATGAGGCACAGAGGGGGCGGCCATAAGGAATGAGGGGGCGGAGGCTGCAGCAAACAGCCCCACCCAGGGATTTCACACTACACTGCCGACGATGACATGTAAGTATGAGCTTACATGTGTTCTGTATTCTAACTTTAGGGCCACATGCAGGAATCGCTATACAAGAGGGGTGCAGGCACCCCTGTATAGTGATACGGGGGGGCGGGAGGTTTGGAGACATGCACGGGGCTCATCCGAGCCCCGAGCCATAGGAAATTGTAGTAGAAGCCCACCGGAGTGGGCGGCTGGTCTGTAGGGGGGTCTTAGCCCCCCCTACAGACCTCAAACAGTACTTTACTTACTAAATTTAACTCTTGAATAGGCAGAGGACAGTTTGCTGATCCCGGCAATAGCCGGGATCCGCAAACTATGCAGTTACCGGATGGCTCAGGATTACACATCCTGAGCCATCCGGTGACCGCAGTGCGGTCCCAGAAACGCTGCGAAAACTGCTGCCTGCATGATTTAAAACGCAGGCAGCAGTGCCGGATCCGGCCACCGGATGGCTTGTGAAGCCATCCGGTGTTTTGCATAGGCTCCTATGAGGAGCGTTTCCTGGTCCGGTTTGGAGCTTTTTGAAAGCTCCAAACCGGATCAGGATTTATAAAACAAAACGCAGATGTGACCCTAGCCATTGTTCTTTACAAAAGTTGAGTAAAAAAAAAAAAAGCTGCTGGATACAGGGATCACCATATACACATTTAAGGCATATATAGTAAAATATCAGAGATCGACACTTCCCACATGTCATTACATTTTTCTTCATTTTTTTATAAACTAGTAATTCATAAGACATGATCACAGGAGTCACATACAGTTAAGATGACTTTGCTCAAGAACATCAAACACAAACCGGTTGTAAATCACCAAATACTAAGGTGAAAGGAGACACAGGAACTACTCACCCCATATACTTCATTGTCTGAGTTTCTATCAAGTGAACTTCGTAGAATGTGGAGAAATGACTTACAAAATGCCTCACTAACATATTCCTGATGATTTACCATAAAACAGAGTATGAACTGTTCAGAGGATGAGAATAATTCTTCAGAGAGTTATCGAGAACTAATGAGACAAGTAGTCTGTAGATGGCTCCTCCGCTTAGGAAGATATGTCAGTTTGACTTCTGCAAATAACCTTACTACCTTTCATGTCTGCTTTATTAGCTAAGATAAAAGATCAAGCCTCATTAGGGGGTATATTACTGATACAGAAGTAAAGCATATATGAATCTTTAACTTAGCTTTAAATGTTTGTTTCATAAATACAGTAGTAAAACATTCTCAATACAGAAACTGAGGTCAAATCACTAAAATATGCCATCAAGGTCAACGTCCAGCTTGAAACTAGATCAGAGAGCTAATTATTCTTTCAAACATTTTAAAGTGGATTAACAGAATAAAATACATATGAATCCATATACAGTATATGCCCCTCCAGACCCCAGAGACTAATAAAAAAATAGAGAAAATTCCTATTGTCACCTCACCGCTCATCTCTCTGCTCCCTCTTCTCCTCAACGATACGCATATGGTCCTCTCACACTAGGCCAAAACTTATGCCTCTTATTAACCTTCTGTGCAAAGGTGACTATGTAAGCGAGAGGTTAGTGTCACAATCTCCACACTGCCTTTTTCCTTTACTAGGTTGTTGTGGAGATTGTTAGTCTGACTAGCTCTGTGCTGCAACTCACCTGCATTTCAGCTCACTTGATTAGAACTCTGTTTAAGCAAGTTTGCTGCCCTATTCTGTGTCAATTGTACATTTGCCTTTGGATGTGTAAGATTCATCTCTCTGTGCTCTGAGCCATACCCTACCTGATTAGTTACCTGACCTGAACTTGACTTTCTGCTTGTGACCTGATTCCTCTTTCTGCCTACTCCTCTGTATTATGTTTTGTCCTTCTGGTTTCCTGACTTTGGCTTGAATTGGACCTTGCTTCTGAATATTCCTTGCTGGCACTGCACCATTTCCTGGACCTAACCCCAGATTGTTTTGACCTCTCTTTACTACCAATAAGTAGTAATATTATTATATTTACTTTCTGTTATTACAGTCTGTTTTCTGCACCTCAGAGATGAGTTATTACTGTAGTGACTCGTGCCACAATACAATTGACCGTTTAATTTTTTTTCCCCCATCTATGGATCTGTTACGTACTTTATGTGATCAGGTGGCGGATCTGACTCCGTTAGTCCAGTATCTGGCCTTGGAACAAAACAAATTAGCAGCCTCTCAGGATCGGTTACAGGGCCCGATGAATGATGCTTTTCCTGCCCTCAGAATCTCTCTCCTCTGACTGCTGTCATGACTTTTGATAACTCTGACGTATCTTTAAACTTCTCTGAACTTGTTTTAGCACTCCCTGACAAATTTTCAGAGGAAAAAGACCAGGTCAGAATTTTCAAGGAGAGTTGTAAATTATTTTTTACCTTGCGCCCACCCCAGCGGGTGGGAATTATAATGTCACTTTTGTGGAGGGGAGGGGGTCCTCCAACCTGGGCCTTTTCCCTATCCTTTCTTGTTTCTGAACTTCTTTTGGAAGACGCATTTTTTCACGCTTTAGGACAGACCTATGACAGACCTGACAGGGTCAGGGTGGCAGAGACAAGGATCATGAACCTGACACAGGGCAACCGCACAGCAGAAGACTATTGTACTGCGTTTTGTAAGTGGTCTACTGAGGTCCTGTGGAATGACGCAGTTCTCAGATGCCAATTCCTTAGGGGTCTCTCGGAGTCTCTATGGTACACTCTGGCTCACCATGCTCCACCTGGTTGTTTGGTGGAGGCCATGACTCAGGCTAGGAGGATGCGAGATAGACGTGAGGTTCAAGAAGAGGTCCCATTTTGTCCATTTGACCCAGTTAGTTTTCCTGAGATTGAACCTATGGAGGTTGGAGCTGCCCGTTTAAGGATCAATGAGAGGAGACACTGTAGGGAACTTGGACTTTGTCTCTATTGTGGCCAAGCTGGTCATTTCTTGAAGGATTTTCTTGACAAGACCTGCAGCAAACAAGCCGACTGAAATGCCTAAGTCTGGGTGATTGTCGAGGAGGTCACCCAGACTTCCATATAGAACTCCGTTGCTCAAGAATTTGGTTCTGTTAGTTACTGTGGAGTTCACACTCAAGGTGGGGTCCCTTCAAATCGAATTAATCTTCTGCTATGTTTTGGACAAATTACCTGCTGAAATTGTGTTGGGTATTCCTTGGCTGCATATGCACAATCCAATCACTGACTGGAATCTAAAAGATATTGTCAAATGGGGTCCCTATTGTGTTGAAAACTGTCTTAATCTGTGCATGTTTGCTCCATTAATCTGGAAGGTCTTCAGGAATACATGAAAGCCTTCAGAGATATTTTTTTTGAAAAAGAGACTAAGATCTTACTTCCTTACCATCCCTATGATTGTGCTATTAATCTCATTCCCAATGCCAAATTGCCCAAGGCTCGCCTGTATAACTTGTCTGGTTTGGAGCTGACAGCCATGAAAGTCTATATTGCTGAAAGTTTATGAAGAGGTCTTGTTTGCCTTACTCATCGCCGGTAGCAGCCGGTTTCTTTTTTGTTAAAAAGATGAAGGTTTTTGTCCCTGCCTCGATTTCCATGAACTAAACAAAATAACTGTTAAGAATACCTATCCGCTTCCACTCATCCCCGATCTATATAATCAACTTTCAAGGGCCAAATGGTTTTCCAAACTGGATCTCGGAGGGGCATATGTAAAACGTATTCATGAGGGTCATGAGTGGAAGACAGCATTTTTATCATCTGAGGGTCTTTTTGAAAATCTCGTCATGCCTTTTGGTCTTACTAGTGCACCTGCAGTTTTTCAAAATTTTATGAATTATATTCTTTCTGATTATATTGGGAGATTTATTGTGGCTTATTTAGATAATATTCTAATTTTCTAACCTGACCTGAATTCCCATCATAAACATGTCCGTTTAGTTTTGCAACTGTTAAGAGATAATTGTATATTAGCTAAACTTGAAAAATGTACCTTTTCTGTTCAGGAAATGTCATTCTTGGGTTTCATTGTGTCAGCCTCCGATTTTAAGATCAATCCTGGGAAGGTTCAGGTCATAATTTATTGGGTTCAATCCAGCGACCTCAAGCCCCTGCAGCGCTTTTTAGGGTTCTCAAATTATTATTAGAAGTTTATAAGAGGTTTTCCTCAGATTGTCAAACCTCTTACGAACCTCACTCATAAGGGGGTGGAGCTAAAAGTTTGGTTGCCAGAAGCAGTTGCGGCTTTTGAAACTTTGAAGAAATGTTTTATGTCTGCTCCTATGCTTGTTCAACCAGACCTCCAGAGGCTGTTCAATGTGGAGGTAGATGCTTCTGAGGTCGGGGTGGGGGCTGTATTATCTCAAGGTCTTAAAACTTTAACCTGCGACTATGTGCCTTTTTCTCTAAAAACATTTCTCCTGCTGAAAGAAACTATGATGTGGGTAAGCGAGAGTTACTTGCTGTCAAGTTGGCTTTTGAAGAATAGAGGCATTTTTTGTAAGAAGCTGTTCATCTGGTCACCGTAGTGACAGATCACAAAAACCTAGCATATCTTGAATCTGCCAAGCGGTTAACCCCTAGACAGGCCAGATGGTCTTTATTTTTCTCTACATTTAATTTTTCTAGTACGTTCAGACCTGCGGATGCCCTGTCTCGTAGTCTTGATTCGTTGTCTCCTCCAGAACTTCCTTCCTCCATTCTTCCTCAGGGTATTGTTGTGGCCGTGGTTTCCACTGAGCTGGAAGCTAAAATTTGTACTGCTCAGTCCTTGGCTCCTTCCAATACCCCTAAATGCAAGATGTTTGTTCCTGCTTATCTCAGATTACGTCTTTTACAAGAATTCCATGATTCTGGGTTAAGTGGTCATCCTTGGGTCACTGCCACCCAGAAGGCAGTTGCTAGACTCTTTTGGTGGTCCGCTATGCATAAAGATATTAGAGATTTTGTGTCATCTTGTGAAACTTGCGCTCGTTCAAAATATGGCACTTGCATGTCAAAGTATGGCTCCTTTGCCAATTCCGGAAAGATCATGGACTCATTTGTCTATAGATTTAATTTCTGATTTACCTCTGTCTGGGGGAATGACTGCTATTTAGGTGGTGGTCGATCGATTCAGCAAACAAGCTCATTTTCTCCCATTATCTGGGTTACCCAATGCTGAAACTCTCTCCAAACTGTTTATTCTTCATGTGCTACGATTGCATGGGATTCTCTTTAATATTGCGTCTGATAGGGGAATATAATTTGTCTCTAGATTTTGGAGAGCCTTCGGCAAAAAATTGGGGATTGATTTGTTCTCCTCTGCTTATCACCCTGAATCTAACGGGCAGATAGAGAGAACAAATCAGTATCTAGAACAAATTTTGAGATGTTTTCTCGCTGATAAGCAGGAGAACTGGTTGTCATTTCTTTCTCTGGCTGAATTTGCCTTCAACAGTTGGGTTAATCAGTCCACGGGGACCTCACTGTTTTTCTGTAATTATGAGTTCCATCCTCACTTTGGTGAATTCTTCAGGATAAGTTCTGGGTGTCCTGGGGTCAATGTCATAATTCAAGAACTGGGGAATGTTTGGCGGGAGATTAAGAGGATTATTGGGGTGGCTCAGCACCGGCAGAAACAGAAGGCTGATAGTAAGCGCTCATCAGGGGCTGCTTTCAAGGTGGGAGATAAGATATGGCTATCCTCGAAGAATAATAGATTAAAGGTACCCTCACTGAAGTTGGGTCCAAGGTTCATTGGTCCGTATGAGATTTTGGAGATAGTCAATCCAGTTGCCTAATGATTAAAACTCCCCCGGTCTTTCCGTATTCCTAATGTGTTCCATAAGTTGTTGTTGAAGGAGTTTCTTCCCTCTGCTCTGTCTCCCTCACCCCTACCTCCTCTTGTGTCCATTGATGAAAACCTGGAATATGAGGTTCAAAGGATCATTGATTCCCGAATGGTCCAGAATTCCCTTCAATATCTGGTGCATTGGAAGGGGTATGGACTCGAGGAACATTCCTGGATCCTGACTCATTCTGTAAGGGCTGATCAGTTGCTCCGGGCCTTTCATCAGAGGTTTCCTGGGAAACCTGGGGGTCTGGTGGCACCCCCGGTACTGTCACGATCTCCACACTGCCTTTTTCCTTTACTAGGTTGAAGTAGAGATTGTCGAGTCCAAGATGGCCGCGATGTGAGGAGGGCGTGTATCCAGGAGCTCCACAGCCTGAATACAGAATCACAGCCATCCACCCTCACAGGCTACCCACCGGAGCCCATCGGACCCACAGCAAGACAGCTACTACCCCCCTGAACCGGTCACTGCGCTCCTTTTAGCAATCTGACCGGTGGAACGATCCACAGGACCGGATCCCCTGCCAGCCCCCGCTACAACGAGGCAGAGCTGCGGCGGTGCCCGCCCTGCTAGGCCGCGCCGGATCGTCAACACGTGCTGCGAGTAGAGAGGAGCGGCGGGCACTCAGAGGCACATCGTTCGCAGCTCGGTCTGAAGATCCGAGGACACCGGCGAGTGAGTGAGGAAACCGGGACTCCCTGCCCCCACCACATATTCCAGCGGCGACCCGGCGGGAGTGCTGAGGGCTGCTCCGGGACCCGAGGCCTGCGCTCCAGCTGACCGCACAGAAAGGATCGGAGCCTGCAAACAGTGGCAGTAGGAAGACTTACACCCTGTCTGGAGTGACATAATTCACCCGAAAAGCCCCCAGAACCGCTCATATCCAGACCGGAGGAGCTGCAGGAGAGGGTAAGTGAGGGCTGATCCTCAACCATAAGAGACAGCCTGTCACTGCCTGCACTGTGCCTAGAAATACAGAACTGTGGCTGGCCTGATCTGTGTGTGTGGTGATAGGGGATTACAATAGGGGGGTGAAGAGGCATTAGGTCAGTGGACACTGGGGAAGGTGGAAGCGTTGTTTACCCTCACATCATATACCATCTATCGCAGAGAGAAGCCCTCCACCCATCCGGGAACTACCGCCTTGAAGGGACACTATATGATCAGCTTATAAGACTGGGCATTGTACTGTATACTGGGGATTACCCCTGATAATCCTATCCACTAGTCAACTGGACTTTTCTTTTTTTTTTTTTTCTCTCTTTGACAAACCTGATAACCTGATACACAACAACAAAGAGGTCAGAGGACCCCCCAGCAAGCACCCTTCACTCTCTGCACCAGGTGCTACAATATCAGTGCCTGTAGACTCCCTTTTCACCGCTTTCTGTCCTACTGGACACAATTTGGACCAATGAATCCTTAAACTGACCATAACCAATTAGAGGGGACATATAGACTTAAACTGCACAAATACCTCACACTGTGAACACAGATACCACCATGGGAAAGACGACCATTAAACCACCTAAGAATGTGCCTAAATCCGCAAAGGCTGTAACCCAAGCCGATGTTGACCAATTCCTTAAAAAACAGGCCGTCGCGGAGGACACCCCTAAATCAACCAGGAAGCCAGTCCTGGCCTGCACAGATGACACAGACTCTGACATGGAGAGTGATTCAGAGGGAGGTAGTGTATCTGGAGACCCAATGGTGACCCGCTCCTTTATCAAGAGAGCCCTTGCCAAGGCTATCGGCCCGATTGGGCGAGAGCTAGCGGAGATTAAACGTGACCTCACGCACCAAGGCCACAGATTGGAGTCACTGGAAAATGCCCAAATAACAACTGTACACCACTACAATGCTATCCTAGAGGGCCTTAAAGAGCATGAACACCACATACATGACATCTATGTTGCTCTTGAAGACCATGAAAACCGTGAACGCCGGCAGAATATTAGGATTAAGGGTCTCCCTGAAACTGTGGCCAATGAAGCACTAGAAAAGGCTGGAGTGGAGATCTTTAAAGACTTACTTTCTGAACATGACCCTCAGGACATTGAATTGGTGCGGGTCCATAGAGCCCTACGACCTAAACCACAACAAGGAGAAGCTCCCCGACATGTGCTGTGCCGTTTCCTGGACTACCGTGTAAAGAACCTAGTTCTCCGCAGAGCACGGGAACGACAGGAGATAACCTATGAAGGTACCCGAATCCAGTTGTTCCAAGATCTGTCGGCCATTACTTTGAAAAAACGATGGCTACTGAAACCATTTACCAATGCAGTCCTACAGAAGGGATATCGCTTTCGATGGCTCTTCCCATTTGGGATCTTTGTTACAGCGGATGGGCAGGGAATCACCATCAGAACCTCCGCAGATCTGAAAGCGGCCTGTGAGACTTTGGACATATCTCTTGACAAATTCCCGGATCTGGAAGCTTTCCACTCAGCTTCAAAGATAAAACCCATCCTAGGTCCTACACCATGGCAACAGGCAACTCCGAAATCGCAACGAATTAAAAGGAAGATCGCTAAATCACCATCTGCCAAGGACCCGGACGACGCCACCTGAACTATATCCGGGAAGAATAGCGCCAAAACCCCCGCCTCGTACCTAACATTGAAAAAGTGGAGTCAATCATAAGCTGATTGACACTGATTTTATGTCTTTCTTTATTACCTAAGATTTTATTATTTCTCTACTAGCCTTACCCAGGTTCACCCTACATTTATTCGCGCTCAACTTATGCGTTTTGCCATGGTGGAGAGCTGTTATTGTTCATGTTAATCTCTCCGCCTTATGGCGATATTTGGGAGTAGGGAAACATATACCTTCTGATTTCCGGAGGTCATTGCATAGCCATAACCCTCTCCTACCAAACCCTTACGCACAATTTATACTACTTGATATGTATAATGCAGTTGTTTACGTTAATTCCGTTCTGAACTAACCCCTCGAGTTGGTTATCAATAGTCCAAGCCAACTATGTTGAATTTTATACTGGTTCATACTGTTCTACTATGTTTGATAATTGAGACTTCTTCATTTTCTTCTCTTCTTCTATCTAGGACTTCTTTCTCTTCTGATTCTTTTTCCCTACCTCCGCTCTCTACCCATCCCCTGTCCCTACTAGGCACGGAACACGACCCAGCTCCAGGGATGTCAGCCGATCGCCAAGTACTACAACATGCCTGACACCGGTAAGAATATTACGTTTGCTACAATCAATGCTCATGGCCTTAATTCACCCACCTCACGACACCAGACTCTGCATAGACTACGAAAACAGAAAGCAGATATTCTGTTCTTTCAGGAAACCCATTTTAAGCCCGACAAAATTCCGAATTTTGAGCGGTGCCAATATAACACCTGGTACCATGCCACCTCCACTCAGTCAAGATCAAGAGGTGTATCCATAGCACTACGGTCTGGAGTATTATTCCAACACCGAGAATCTCTGGTGGATCCTTTGGGACGCTATATCTGCGTGAAGGGCCTCCTTAATGGCTCATTGACAACCCTATGCAGTTTATATGCACCTAACAAAAAACTCTTAAAATGGTTGGTTTCTACTCTAAAAAAAATAGAGAACTTCAGAGAAGGTACCCTGATTGTGGGTGGGATCTGAATATAGCGCTTGAGCCAATGCTGGATACATCTAAACGAAAGAGCACATATACGCCCAGAGATCTAGCTAGGATACGGGCTATTCTAACTTCAATGCATCTCCTTGACTCTTGGCGCTATATGCACCCGACCACGCGCGACTATACTTTTTATTCCAACCCCCATAAGTCTTACCACCGCATTGACTATATTTTGATACCTAGGTTATGCCTATCGCGGATATCTGAAGCAAACATAATTCCCAATGTATATTCTGACCATAATATAGTACTACTCTCAATGTCCACCTCTGGGACAGACCTGAAATCCAGATCCTGGCGTCTCAACGACTCCCTACTTGACTCCCCTACGACGCGGAAACGTATTACAGACGCACTTCACCATTACTTCCAACTCAACGATACACACGAAACATCTCCCCAAATTCTTTGGGAAGCCCACAAGACAGTGTTGAGAGGTGAACTTATCTCCATCGCGTCATATCATAATAAAAAACGGCATCAGGAGGTTCAAACACTTTATGATGAAATCTCTCGTTTGGAGACGGACCATAAAAATACTTCTGACCGTACAGTCTTAGGGCCCTTTCACATCAGCGTTTTTCGTAATTCGCGGCAGATGCGGTGAAAAAACCGCATCTGCCGCGTTTGCCGCATAACGGTTCCACTTGCGGCGCGGTTGCGGTTTTTTTCATAGGAAGTATAGGGGGACTTGCGGCAGATGCGGCAAGTGCGGTATTGCACTTGCGGCAGGTGCGGCAGAGAAAAAAACCGCGGCATACTGCGGTTTTTTTCGCTGCCGCACCTGCCGCAAGTGCAATACCGCACTTGCCGCATCTGCCGCAAGTCCCCCTATACTTCCTATGGAAAAAACCGCAACCGTGCCGCAAGTGGAACCGTTATGCGGCAAACGCGGCAGATGCGGTTTTTTCACCGCATCTGCCGCGAATTACGAAAAACGCTGATGTGAAAGGGCCCTTAGATACTCTTTCCAAATTGAGGCAGAAACTGAGAGACGCTCTCAATGTCAGATCAGCTAAATTATATGCCTCCTGGAAAAATAGAATGTATGCGCATGGAGATAGAGCCTCCAAGTTCCTCCTGAAACACCTACGTAAACGGCAAGCCCGCACTCTAATTCACTCTATTACTGACTCACAGGGGCTAACAGCTTGCAACCCATCACACATTGAGGAGGCCTTTCTGGACTATTATTCTGGGCTATATAATCTCAGGCCTGCCGACACACAGGCTCTTAAGGAACAGAGGCGCCTGGACACCTCCCACTTCTTGACACGACTGAATCTACCCACGTTAACGTTAGACCAGCGACAATCACTGACCCGTCCATTCACCATGAATGACCTCCAATCCACCCTGTCGAAGTGTCCCACAGGCAAATCTCCAGGTCCCGACGGATTCACGGCACACTACTACAAAACGTTTGCACCCCTTCTGCTACCACATCTCTTGAAGGTTTGTAACGAGGCATTTGAGGGTAAACCCCTCCCGCAGCAAATGCTGGAAGCAAAAATATCCTTGATACATAAAGAAGGTAAAGACCCCAACTTATGTAGTAACTACAGGCCAATTTCACTGTTAAATGTTGATTTGAAACTTTTGGCCAGTATGATAGCTCATAGGATAAGGAATTTTTTGCCCTCACTGATCTCGTTAGATCAATCTGGCTTCGTGAGCGGTAGGGAAGGCAAAGATAACGCGCATAAAATATTACATATCCTTCAATACGTGAAATCCCGCCATCAACCCCTTGTGTTGGTGGGCACGGACGCTGAGAAGGCCTTCGACAGGGTGGATTGGACTTATCTGGAGGTGACGTTACTACATTTCGGTTTCCCCCCATCGCTAGTTGGTACCATTATGGCCATGTATCATAACCCGACGGCCCGTATTCAGATCAATGACACGTTGACGGAGCCCTTTACAATACATAACGGCACTAGACAGGGCTGCCCATTGTCTCCACTCCTGTTCGTCCTGGCTATGGAACCCTTACTGATTGCCATTCAGGAACATCGAGATATAGAGGGCGTTCACATCAATAAATCTCATTTCAAATCTGCTGCGTTTGCAGACGACCTCCTCGTGTTTCTCACTAAACCTTTGATTGGGTTCCCGGCCTTGATAGCACTGGTGGAACAATACGGCAGCATTTCTAACTTTAAAATCAATATGTCCAAGTCTGAAGCGTTAGACTTTCGCGTTCCCCATCACACACTCGTGACCTTGCAAAACTCATATCCCTTCCACTGGCCCAAGACTCACATAACATACCTGGGGGTGAAGTTGGGCCGCACAGACTCTGATTTGTTCACGCTGAACTTTCCCCCTCTGCTCACTTCCACGTCAACGCTCATTAAGCAATGGAGAGATGCTTACCTCTCGTGGATGGGAAGGAAAAACATTATGAAGAGCTTGATATTGCCAAAATTCACCTATCTATTCCAAATGCTCCCCATACACATCCCGGCGTCCTATCTCCATAAAGTGAATTCCCTTTTCTCCAAATATATATGGAAGTCCAGGAGACCGCGCGTGGCATACCGTACACTTACCCTCCCAAAATCATCAGGGGGCATGGGAGTGCCGGACATCAGGCTCTACTATAAGGCAGCTATCCTGACGAGAACGGTAGACATAATTCGAGGGAATACGGAAAAGCAGTGGATAGAGATTGAAGAGGCACTTGCTCCCCTACCCCTCAGAGCGCTATTCCTAATGCACTCCAATACCCGTACCGAGCATATAGTCAATCCCCATACTAAAAACACCCTTAAACTCTGGCGTGACTCACTAGACGCTCTAGCCCCGCCATTATCACCCCTTTTGTCACTATCTGACATTCTAGCACGCTCTACATCGACCCCGACCGGACACTCCAAGAGCCCTAAATACTCTGGTATTTCCTTAGACCACCTCCTCCAAGACGGTGCCCTTCTCCCCCTCCAAGACTTGCAAAGGCACCCGGACTTGACAACTTTAACCTTCGTCGCCTATAACTCAATTAAATCCCTCCTGCGTCATCACCTTAAAAGTGACGACCTGAACAGACCTATGACAGTCTATGAGACACTTTGTGCTAGATCCGCTAGACCCGCGAAAATTTTCTCACAACTATATCACTTGCTTTTACTGTCCAACCACTGTCACAAACGAGCGTATATTTCTCTATGGGAAAGAGATCTAGGACACACCTTCACGAAAGAACAGATATCACGCATATATGGAGCCTCTCATGGACCCACCCAATGTGTCCGAGCACAAGAAAACTCATATAAAATAATAACGAGATGGTACCATGATCCCATTAAATGCCAGAGATGGGGGGCTCCATCCACGGCTGAGTGCTGGAGGTGTGGTGCCGAAAATGGAAACTACTACCACATCTGGTGGCAATGTCCTGTCATATCTTCATTTTGGCAAATTACTGGAAAACTGATCACTTTGGTTCTAGGGGAAAGGGTGCAATTAACTCCAGAGACGACTTTGCTAAATTTCAGGCTATGGCCTACAAAGAAATATACATCAATCTTGGCCCAGAATATCATCGCAGCGGCCAAACTCTTAATACCGGTATACTGGCGCTCGGCTGAGGTCCCTTCGCTCCAACAGCTCCACACTAAAGTTCACCAGTTGTACCTTGTAGCAGAAACGGTGTCCTATGTGAACCACACTCGAGTTTCCTTCTTAGAAACCTGGTCACCATGGATCAGATACAGTTCGACATCCTAACTTGTTATCACCAAACATTGCCACTCAATCTGATAGATATCCCGTGTCCTAACCTACCCACCCCACACCCCTCTCTTTCCTGTTTCTTGTTTCGTTCCTATCTCCTTACTTCTCTCTCGACTCTTTTCTTTAACCACCCCCCCTTAAGCGAATCGGCTTGCCTTTATTTTTACTCTCTTTAAAGTCTTTAGATCTGAATTATTATTGAAAGCTAACAATGTGCACTTTTTACAGTGCGGTTATTAAATGCATCTCTCTGTGAGACACTAGAATGGTTCACATTAGCTCCCATCTAGGGGGCGATGTTGCCGGGTGCGCCCCACCTCTGCCCATCACTTCTTTGGGGCTGTGGAGCGTGTTCGTGCAATGCAGGACCAACAACATCCTTGCACTGTCTCAGAGTGTTATTTATATGGCCGTTTATTGTACTGTTAGAATCCTAGGTATACAACTGGATTCTTTCTCCTCTAACTGTGTACTCACACTATATTGTTGAAAAATGTTGATTTACTGTCTATTACAATGTACTGCAAAGCGTTAATAAAAAGAATTTTGAAAAGAAAAAAAAAAAAAAAAAAAAAAGAAGTAGAGATTGTCAGTAGAGATGAGCGATGTTCGATTCGAAATGTTCGCCAATCTCAGATTTGACCTGTTTTGGGCTGTGTTCGAGTGATTCGTCGATTTCGAACAATTTGCATCAAATTCGGAAGTTCTAGGTTATGTTCGAAAATGATTCGACTCCCCCAGCATATATACAGGCTCCCCCCATAGGTATACAGGCTGCCCCAGCATATATACAGGCTCCCCCCGTAAATATACAGGCAGAGCGGCCGGTCACGTGGTGCCGCTATTCATGATATGCACTGCATCCTCCCGCCCATCAGCGGGGGGATGCAGTGCATATCCCGTAATACAGGCTCACCCCGTATGTATACAGGCTCCCCCAGCACTTATACAGGCTCCCCCCGTATGTATACAGGCTCCGCCAGCACTTATACAGGCTCTTCCCATATGTAGACAGGCTCCCCCAGCACTTATACAGGCTCTTCCCATATGTATACAGGCCCCCCCTCACAGTTTTGCGGCCCCCCTCCCCTCACAGTATGCCCCTGAAAGCGCAGCACAGGGCACATACTATACCTTAATCAGCTGTCACCCGGTCTCCATCCGAACGCTCCTGACTCTGGCTGCAGCTTCTCCTCCTGCTTGTGGCCGCCGAGGCCCGTCGCGATGACGTCACCGTGACCCCGGCCGCTCACGTAACAGGAGGAGAACATGCAAGCAGAGCCAGGAGCGTTCGGATGGAGATTGGGTGACAGCTGATTAAGGTATAGTATGTGCGCTGTGCTGCGCTTGCAGGGGCATACTGTGAGGGGAGGGGGGCTGCAAAACTGTGAGGGGGGGCCTGTATACATACGGGAAGAGCCTGTATAAGTGCTGGGGGAGCCTGTATACATACGGGAAGAGCCTGTATAAGTGCTGGGGGAGCCTGTATACATACAGGAAGAGCCTGTATAAGTGCTGGGGGAGCCTGTATACATATGGGAAGAGCCTGTATAAGTGCTGGGGGAGCCTGTATACATATGGGAAGAGCCTGTATAAGTGCTGGGGGAGCCTGTATACATACGGGGGGAGCCTGTATTACGGGATTTTTTCTTTAATATTATTCAGAACAAACGACACAGGCAATTGACCCTAAAAGACTAGATAGGTCTAGATACTAGCCATACCCAGACAACCCAAAAGGGTAGGGACCAATAACCTTATGGAATTTGATTCCAGAACTAATATCAACATAGCTAAACAACACTCTTGAAACTACCGTGTTTCCCCGAAAGTAAGACCCTGTCTTACATTCTTTTGGGGGCCAAAAGTGGCCCCCGGTCTTACTTTCGGGGGGTCTTATATTGTGTGCCCCAGCAGTGTGGTCTACAGGCCCCCACCTGCTGGGACACTGCGGGAGCGGGTCGCACGTCACGTGCGCCCGCTCATTACATATGCACTACATCCCCCTGTCAATCAGCGACAGGGGGAGCAGTGCATTATACTGTATATATTGGCCCCCTCCTGCTGGCACACTACCCCCCCTGTTCTGAGGCCCCCACCGCTGCTGCTGCTGCAGACATCTTACCCTCCAGGGTCTTCTTGCAGCAGCCAGCGCGTCCGTCCTCTGTCCTCGGCTGTCTCCCGGATCATGTGACCCGTCGCAGCACATGACGTCATCGCGACTGCGACCGGCCGGTCACATGATCCGGGAGACAGCCGAGGACAGAGGACGGACGCGCTGGCTGCTGCAAGAAGACCCTGGAGGGTAAGATGTCTGCAGCAGCAGCAGCAGCGGTGGGGGCCTCAGAACAGGGAAGTAGTGTGCCAGCAATAGGGGGCCCATATATACCGTATAATGCACTGCCCCCCTGTCGCTGATTGACAGGGGGATGCATTGCATATGTAATGAGCGGGCGCACGTGACGTGCGACCCGCTCCCGTTCCCCCCCCCCTTAGCTAGGGGCCTTACATTGGCCCCCCCGGTTGTAAGGCCTTATAATCGGGGGAGGCCTTACATTAGCAGGCCCCCCTTTACCCCTAGGCGGCCTTACAATCGGGGGGGGCCTTACTTTCGGGGAAACACGGTAGTAATACGGTAGATACTGTTAAACCTACCTTAGATTAGCACACACAACTCCTCCTCATGAGGGGATATGTTCCTAGTCCCTAAATAAAAACCCCCAAAAAACGAGAAGCCAAACATAACTCCCCAGTTGAGATGCCTTTCCTGAAAAGGTTTATATAGTGCCTTCAGTCTGTTAGATGAATTTACCTTGTTAATCTTCATTGACATGTAATCTGAGTAGTATCTGACAAGTGAAACCTATTGATATAGAATACCTGGTATAACATTAAATCCCCCTATAAACATGCCGGCTTGAAGTTCAAACAAACTTAGGGAGAGAAATAATATCCCTTTATGTATATGCCCCATGACATCGGTCATGTCAGATTTAATGCTGTACATGATTGATGATAAACTCCGTTCCAGACATGCAGGCTGGATTGTCCCGCTTCATACAGCGACTGCGCATGATGCGAGGGGCGCACGCGCAATAGGTGGAACGCAGGTGAGACGCAGAGCCTCTTCCGCCCCGATCGCTCTGTCCTGCGCGTTCACGCTCTGCGATTGGAGCATGCGCACTACCTGGAACGCTCCTGTGAAACGCACGCTTGCCACGTCATTCCTCGTGGTGGGAGGCGGCTAGGGGGCGGACTGAGGGAGGACTATATCATGGTCTTTAGCCTCGGCGACCAGTTGCTACACAGTCAAGGAGGGGACACCACAGCAGCACTGCCTGGGGAGAGGCCCCTGACAGGCTGTAACCCCTGATGTACCAAAAGACATATAGGAGAGAAGGTAACTAGTGCTGGCTATCCATGTTATATAGACAAAGTTTGGTGTTTTGATTCTGTATGGTAAAACTAGATATTGTTTTACTAACAGGTATCTGAAAGAGAAGGGGATTGATTTCCTAAACCCATACCCACTATTCTTAATGGAGATATACCTCAAAATAATATATATAAGGTAATACCCATTCAATGTAAACTTTAATGTGAGTTGAGAGTTTACAAGCATTAATAAACTAATTTTCCCCTTTGACAGATAGCCAATGAGTTAATATCATACATTAAAATCTTAAGACAGAGGTATGCTAAGAGGATTCTCCCATGATACCACAGAGGAGGTTAGTGTGTGTCTATCTTTCCACATAGATGATCCCTTGAATGTAGATCTAATATTCACTGCTTTGCAGGAATCCTTTAGACACTGTCATGCAGGAGGTTCTAATGAACGAAGATGTTGAAACACTGATTTACCACTGATGACAGGACATACGTGAGTGCACGCTATTCCACATTGTATATTACGGTGTGGTTCATGTACTCACCTCTTGTACCCCTTATGTCATAGTGTCTTCAGAGCTACAAAGTGACTAATCAGGTTACCCCTACCACTGGGACAGGCAACAGCAGATCTTGCTGGTGGGTCTCTTTTTTGTTATGATATTATAACGATACCTTATTGACAACACTGGGTGTGGTAATGATAAAGATAGAGGAACACTCATAGTGGTTGATAGGGGTTAAATATTTTCACAGTAATGTACCATCTGAACACATAATACATATCTGAAAACTACATCTTTTCAGATTACGGTGGCTCCTTTTCCAACATTCGGATTCATGACAGTTACCATTCAGATGAGGATCATTAATTAAAGACGGGTCTTCCGGTACTACCGAAAAAGGGTTACTATACCAAGACGAACTGAGTTATATACTTGAGAAGAAAGATCCAAACCACAGTGCCCCTGATGAGTCCCTGGTTGAACACCAGGAGACGAAACGCGTAGGGCTGGATTGTACCACACTGATGGATCACTAACTATATACGTGTATCGTACCACCATCTAGGACCTTTTGACAAGGGATATTGTGCAGACCTACTGACCGTGTTAGGCAAGATCTGTCTACACAATCCTGGAGATTGCATCGGGGGGTTCGTGGAGACAAAATGTGTCCACCTTCACTCTGAGCAATAACTCCTAATTTACCGAGCAAGAGGGTGGGTTTGCCTCCGCTTATACCTTGTCATTAACCTAAGATAAGTGGAACCTTTCTTTACTATTTTCTAGGTGAGGGTTGTTTTTGGTGTATTTTCACATGTCACTTGCAAACACTGATCCACACAGGATTTTTAAACTTGATTAAAAAGCTAGAAACGGCGAAAAAGTGTTTCCAATTTATTAAAATAAAATTTATATACAGGAAAACAAATAACGAGAATTCGGTGAATATACATACGGGAAGAGCCTGTATAAGTGCTGGGGGAGCCTGTATA
>JARQOC010001708.1:0-36158 GCA_033576535.1 Allobates femoralis
GTTGTGAAACGTATGTTGGGGTGGGGGTTACCACAGATCAGGACACCTGGGCATGGTGTGAATCTGGCAGGCAGCCACCTTGGACATATGGGTGAGGAGTGATTGCACACTTCTATGTGATTGTTGATAATTCCCTGTAGCCAAGTGTGGGCTGGTGCATTATATGTGATGTTTACAATCTGATTCCACTTTATACCCAAATGTTACAACCTGAGCGTGGTACCAACCATACATTCCACACCTAACATCCATTTTTTATTGTAATTATGTGTATGTGTCTTTTATAAATAATAAAGTGTAACATTCTTTGAAACTTTAAACTCCTTGAGTGGGCTCCACTTATTTTAATGTGTAGAGCAGGGGTCTCAAACTCCAGGCCTCGAGGGCCGCACACAGTCCAGGTTTTCAGGATTTCCTTAGAATTTGACAGTTGGTCATTTGATGACCAACTGTCAAATGCTTTGGAAATCCTGAAAACCTGGACTGTGTGCGGCCCTCGAGGCCTGGAATTTGAGACCCCTGGTGTAGAGTGTGTCTTACCTAGTCCTGATATAAACTGTCCAATATAGAGCTGTATGAGTCATGAATCAATCGAGAGGCTGGCATGTATATATGTTGGAGGTTTGGTTGTTGGAACAAAATATTAATATTTACTGTATACTGAGGGCTGTGTGTAGCCACCTACTGTATACTGGGGGCTGTGTGCGGACTCTTACTGTATACTGGGGGCTGTGTACGGCCTCCTACTGTATACTGGAGGCTGTGTGTGACCTCTTACTGTATACTGGGGGCTGTATGCAGGATCTTGATGTATACTGGAGGCTGTGTGCGGCCTCTTACTGTATACTGGTGGCTGTATGCAGGATCTTGATGTATACTGGAGGCTGTGTGCGGCCCCTTACTGTATACTGGGGGCTGTATGCAGGATCTTGATGTATACTGGAGGCTGTGTGCGGCCTCTTACTGTATACTGGGGGCTGTATGCAGGATCTTGATGTATACTGGAGGCTGTGTGCGGCCTCTTACTGTATACTGGGGGCTGTATGCAGGATCTTGATGTATACTGGAGGCTGTGTGCGACCTCTTACTGTATACTGGGGGCTGTATGCAGGATCTTGATGTATACTGGAGGCTGTGTGTGGCCTCTTACTGTATACTGGGGGCTGTATGCAGGATCTTGATGTATACTGGAGTCTGTGTGCGGCCTCCTACTGTATGCTGAGGGATGTGTGCGGCCTCCTACTGTATACTGGGGGCTGTGTGCGGCCTCCTACTGTATACTGGGGGTTGTATGTGGGATCTTGCTGTATACTGGTGTCACGTGTAGACCGCTTTGCAGTCTCTGAACTGCTCTGCAGTGGTTTATATGGAGTGAATTCCTAGCCTATTAAGGGTTAACTTGTGTGGCTCTGCAGGTGAGCTGCTGCTGGTGGGTTTGTCTGTTGATCATCAGTACATCAGAACCCATGAAGTTACCAGGGTAATGCCACATTGGGTCCCTGAGGGTTAAGTGTTTGCCAATGTGGATGATCTGGATGATCACTTCTTCAATTCTGTGTGCCTTCACCCCCCCCCCTTCTTGGTGATCAAATCTGATCACTACACACTGAGAGCTGTTTGATATTGGTAATGGAGATCTCCGCCCCAGTATCTATTATATAAAACCCGAAGGCCACTTCCGGAGGAGGCCACGCCCACTTCCGTGATGGCCGTCGCCCAGGCTCATCCAGTGCACTGTAGCCAGGCTGCCCCCCGGCTACAGTCACCGACACACGGAACGTTCCGATCTCGGAAGTTCCGTGTGCCCTCCTGCCACTCCCCTCCACCCTCTGCCCTCCAGCCAGTACCTACATACCGGGGGGGGGCAGGGGGGCCCATTGCCCGCCACCTCGGAGGGCCACACACACCCTGGGGGTACCCGTGCTCCCTGCCGTGTGCCTGGAGAGGAGGGAGGGCGGGACTTCCTCTCCTGCAGCTCTGCCCGCCCTCCTCTCCTCCTACACCCGACATCCGGCCACCGGTAAGTCTGCAGCCATACAGGCTGCTCTGCCCTCCAACCTGTGTGCCCCCTCTGCCCTCTGTCCTCTGTGTCCTCTGCCCCCTATCCTCTGCCCCCTGTCCTCTGTGTCCTCTGCCCCCTGTCCTCTGTGTCCTCTGCCCCCTGTCCTCTGTGTCCTCTGCCCCCTGTCCTCTGTGTCCTCTGCCCCCTGTCCTCTGTGTCCTCTGCCCCCTGTCCTCTGTATCCTCTGCCCCCTGTCCTCTGCCCCCTGTCCTCTGTGTCCTCTGCCCCCTGTCCTCTGCCCCTGTCCTCTGTGTCCTCTGCCCCCTGTCCTCTGTGTCCTCTGCCCCCTGTCCTCTGTGTACTCTGCCTCCTCTGCCCCCTCTGTGTCCTCTGCCCCCTGTCCTCTGTGTCCTCTGCCCCCTGTCCTCTGTGTCCTCTGCCTCCTCTGCCCCCTCTGTGTCCTCTGCCCCCTGTCCTCTGTTTCCTCTGCCCCCTGTCCTCTGTGTCCTCTGCCCCCTGTCCTCTGTGTCCTCTGCCCCCTGTCCTCTGTGTCCTCTGCCCCCTGTCCCCTGCCCCCTGTCCTCTGTGTCCTCTGCCCCCTGTCCTCTGTGTCCTCTACCCCCTGTCCTCTGCCTCCTCTGCCCCCTCTGTGTCCTCTGCCCCCTGTCCTCTGTGTCCTCTGCCCCCTGTCCTCTGTGTCCTCTGCCCCCTGTCCTCTGTGTCCTCTGCCCCCTGTCCTCTGCGTCCTCTGCCCCTGTCCTCTGCGTCCTCTGCCCCCTGTCCTCTGCGTCCTCTGCCCCCTGTCCTCTGCGTCCTCTGCCCCCTGTCCTCTGCGTCCTCTGCGTCCTCTGCCCCCTGTCCTCTGCGTCCTCTGCCCCCTCTGCCCCTCTGCCCCCTCTGCGTCCTCTGCCCCCTCTGCGTCCTCTGCCCCTCTGCGTCCTCTGCCCCCTCTGTGTCCTCTGCCCCCTCTGTGTCCTCTGCCCCCTCTGTGTCCTCTGCCCCCTCTGCCCCCTGTCCTCTGCGTCCTCTGCCCCCTGTCCTCTGCGTCCTCTGCGTCCTCTGCCCCCTCTGCGTCCTCTGCCCCCTCTGCGTCCTCTGCGTCCTCTGCCCCCTCTGCCCCCTCTGCGTCCTCTGCGTCCTCTGCCCCCTCTGCGTCCTCTGCCCCCTCTGCGTCCTCTGCCCCTCTGCGTCCTCTGCCCCCTCTGCCCCCTCTGCGTCCTCTGCCCCCTCTGCGTCCTCTGTGTCCTCTGCGTCCTCTGTGTCCTCTGCGTCCTCTGCGTCCTCTGTGTCCTCTGCCCCCTGTCCTCTGCGTCCTCTGCCCCCTCTGTGTCTCTCTGCCCCCTGTCCTCTGCCCCCTCTGTGTCCTCTGCCCCCTGTCCTCTGCCCCCTCTGTGTCCTCTGCCCCCTGTCCTCTGCGTCCTCTGCCCCCTCTGTTTCCTCTGCCCCCTGTCCTCTGCGTCCTCTGCCCCCTCTGTGTCCTCTGCCCCCTGTCCTCTGCGTCCTCTGCCCCCTGTCCTCTGCGTCCTCTGCCCCCTGTCCTCTGCGTCCTCTGCCCCCTGTCCTCTGCGTCCTCTGCCCCCTGTCCTCTGCCCCCTGTCCTCTGCGTCCTCTGCCCCCTCTGCGTCCTCTGCCCCCTCTGCGTCCTCTGCCCCCTCTGCGCCCTCTGCGTCCTCTGCGCCCTCTGCGTCCTCTGCGCCCTCTGCGTCCTCTGCGTCCTCTGCCCCCTCTGCGTCCTCTGCCCCCTCTGCGTCCTCTGCCCCTCTGTGTCCTCTGCGTCCTCTGCGTCCTCTGCCCCCTCTGCGTCCTCTGCGTCCTCTGCCCCCTCTGCGTCCTCTGCCCCCTGTCCTCTGCGTCCTCTGCCCCCTGTCCTCTGCGTCCTCTGCCCCCTGTCCTCTGCGTCCTCTGCCCCCTGTCCTCTGCGTCCTCTGCCCCCTCTGCCCCCTCTGCGTCCTCTGCCCCCTCTGCCCCCTCTGCGTCCTCTGCCCCTCTGCGTCCTCTGCCCCCTCTGCGTCCTCTGTGTCCTCTGCCCCCTCTGCCCCCTCTGTGTCCTCTGCCCCCTCTGTGTCCTCTGTCCCCTCTGTGTCCTCTGCCCCCTCTGTGTCCTCTGCCCCCTCTGTGTCCTCTGCCCCCTCTGTGTCCTCTGCCCCCTCTGTGTCCTCTGCCCCCTCTGTGTCCTCTGCCCCCTCTGTGTCCTCTGCCCCCTCTGTGTCCTCTGCCCCCTCTGTGTCCTCTGCGTCCTCTGTGTCCTCTGCCCCCTCTGTGTCCTCTGCCCCCTCTGTGTCCTCTGCGTCCTCTGTGTCCTCTGCGTCCTCTGCCCCCTGTCCTCTGCGTCCTCTGCCCCTGTCCTCTGCGTCCTCTGCCCCCTGTCCTCTGCGTCCTCTGCCCCCTGTCCTCTGCGTCCTCTGCCCCCTGTCCTCTGCGTCCTCTGCCCCCTGTCCTCTGCGTCCTCTGCCCCCTGTCCTCTGCCCCCTGTCCTCTGCGTCTTCTGCCCCCTGTCCTCTGCGTCTTCTGCCCCCTGTCCTCTGCGTCCTCTGCCCCTGTCCTCTGCCCCCTGTCCTCTGCTTCCTCTGCCCCCTGTCCTCTGCGTCCTCTGCCCCCTGTCCTCTGCGTCCTCTGCCCCTGTCCTCTGCGTCCTCTGCCCCCTGTCCTCTGCGTCCTCTGCCCCCTCTGCGTCCTCTGCCCCCTCTGCGTCCTCTGCCCCCTCTGCGTCCTCTGCCCCCTCTGCGTCCTCTGCCCCCTCTGCGTCCTCTGCCCCCTCTGCGTCCTCTGCCCCCTCTGCGTCCTCTGCCCCCTCTGCGTCCTCTGCCCCCTCTGCGTCCTCTGCCCCCTCTGCGTCCTCTGCCCCCTCTGCGTCCTCTGTGTCCTCTGCCCCCTCTGTGTCCTCTGCCCCTCTGTGTCCTCTGCCCCCTCTATGTCCTCTGCGTCCTCTGTGTCCTCTGCGTCCTCTGCCCCCTGTCCTCTGCCCCCTGTCCTCTGCCCCCTGTCCTCTGCGTCCTCTGCCCCCTCTGTTTCCTCTGCCCCCTGTCCTCTGCGTCCTCTGCCCCCTCTGTGTCCTCTGCCCCCTGTCCTCTGCGTCCTCTGCCCCCTGTCCTCTGCCCCCTGTCCTCTGCGTCCTCTGCCCCCTGTCCTCTGCGTCCTCTGCCCCCTGTCCTCTGCGTCCTCTGCCCCCTGTCCTCTGCCCAGCCGCCTCTGCCCCTGTCCTCTGCGCTGACCACTCTGCCCACGTCGCTGCGCTGACCAATCTCACCGCACTCACTGCTAACCACTGAGCCACCGCACTCACTGCTAACCACTGAGCCACCGCACTCACTGCTAACCACTGAGCCACCGCACTCACTGCTAACCACTGAGCCACCGCACTCACTGCTAACCACTGAGCCACCGCACTCACTGCTAACCACTCAGCCACCGCACTCACTGCTAACCACTGAGCCAC
Source organism: Allobates femoralis (assembly GCA_033576535.1). Lineage (NCBI taxonomy): Eukaryota > Metazoa > Chordata > Amphibia > Anura > Aromobatidae > Allobates > Allobates femoralis. The sequence goes on from JARQOC010001708.1 coordinate 5,439, forward strand.
CGCACTCACTGCTAACCACTGAGCCACCGCACTCACTGCTAACCACTGAGCCACCGCACTCACTGCTAACCACTGAGCCACCGTATACTCTGCTACCCACTGAGCCACCGCACTCACTGCTAACCACTGAGCCACCGCACTCACTGCTAACCACTGAGCCACCGCACTCACTGCTAACCACTGAGCCACCGCACTCACTGCTAACCACTGAGCCACCGTATACTCTGCTACCCACTGAGCCGCCTGTATACACACAATTCATTTCACCGCACTCCCGTAACTATTAGTAAATAAACTATATATGGATTCTAGACTACCCGATTCTTTAGAATCGGGCCGCCATCTAGTCAAACATAATTTGTGTGTCCTGATCTTCAATTCTGGCTTTTATGTGTGTGTGGTCTCCCTGAAGAATCCAGTATGGCAGGACATACTGACAACAGCTCTTTAGGGATCCCTACTTATCAATCGATGGTGACAGGGTACATACTGCCACTTGGGGGTCCTGAACTACATAGGTCATTTTGTGGAATCCGTACATTGCATACCCACTTTACCTTCAACTGGGGCAGTTACAGTGACGAGACGTTTTGGTGTCTGCTCTTGCAAATGTCCCTGATTCCCATCAGCCTGGTCCCCCACTGTTCTGATATTATTAACCCCTTCCCAACCATTGACGTTGTACAACGTCATGAAAGCCGGTGCCTTGCTGACCTTTGACATTGTACAACGTCATGGCAATTACCGCAGCTCCGTTGCCGCGGTAACAGCCATCGGGCCCTGATGTTCAGTGATCCTTATCACTGAACACTGGGGCTTAAGGTCAGGGGGGGTGGAATCCCCACCCCGCCCCCAGAATGACTGTGATTGGCTGTTTGAACAGTCAATCACCGTGATCCACTGCCTCCTATGGAAGGGGCTGTGGAGCAACTCTGATGGGAGTGATCCTCCCATCAAATCGCTTTTATCAGAGATGAAGGAGGGGGGCGCCCCCTCCACCTCAAATGGAAGCGATCTGATGGGAGGATCACCCCCATCAGAGCCGCTCCATAGCCGCCCTGCACCCGCTGCACGCCGCCGCCACCGTTCCTGATCTCCCCCCTACTCCTGCTCCCTGTTCCTTCCTCCCATTCCTGATCTCCTCCCCGCCCCCTTCCTCCTAATTCCTCCCCCATGTCATCTTCCTGCTCCCGCTCCGGTCCCCTGCTTGCCCCTGTCCCTGATCACCCCCTGTCTCCTTCCTGCTCCGGTCCTGTCCCTCTTCCTCTTCCCCTCCACCATCCTCCCCCCGTGCTGCCCCCATACCGCCGTTCCCCAAGTCCTCCGCCGCCGGGCTCCTGCACTGTGCAGCTCCTCCTGTGTGCAGGCTGATCTGTTACAGGAGGAGCTGCCAGACACCGGGCTGCTGCAGGGGATCTGTCAGTGAGGTGAGTATGGATGGATGATGGATGGATAGAGGATTGATGGATGGAGGATGGATGGATGGATGTATTGATGAGGGATGGATAGATGATTGATGGATGGGTGATGGATGAATGGATGGATGATGGATGGATGGATGGATGGGTGATGGATGGATGGGTGACGGATGGATGGGTGATGTATGGAACAGGGGCTCTCCAAACATGACATGGTGTCCGCTAATAATTTGAATGGAAAATTGGCTCAAATTGTTAGCGGACACCATGTCGCGTTTGGAGAGCCGCTGTGTGCCTAAACATTAAAGCTCCCCCACAAGTGACCCCATTTTGGAAACTAGACCCCCAAAGGAACTTATCTAGATGGGTGGTGAGCACTTTTAACCCCCAGGTGCCTCACAAATGAATCCGCAATAATGAAAAAATAATTTTTTTGTGGAAAAAAAAAAGTACTTTTTCATTTTACTGATCAATTTGTGAAGTATCTGGGGGTTTGAAGTGCTCACTATGCATCTAGATAAGTTCCTTGGGGGGATCTAGTATCCAAAATGGGGTCACTTGTGGGGGAACTCCAATGTTTAGGCACACAGGGGCTCTCCAAACGCGACATGGTGTCCGCTAACAATTTGAATGGAAAATCGTCTCAAATTGTTAGCGGACACCATGTCGCGTTTGGAGAGCCGCTGTGTGCCTAAACATTAAAGCTCCCCCACAAGTGACCCCATTTTGGAAACTAGACCCCCAAGGAACTTATCTAGATGCATAGTGAGCACTTCAAAGCCCCAGATACTTCACAAATTGATCAGTAATAATGAAAAAGTACTTTTTTTTTTCCACAAAAAAATTATTTTTTCATTATTACGGATTAATTTGTGAAGCACCTGGGGTTAAAAGTGCTCACCACCCATCTAGATAAGTTCCTTGGTGGGTCTAGTTTCCAAAATGGGGTCACTTGTGGGGGAGCTTTAATGTTTAGGCACACAGCGGCTCTCCACACGCGACTTGGTGTCCGCTAACAATTTGAGCCAATTTTCAATTCAAATTGTTAGCAGACACCATGTCGCGTTTGGACAGCCCCTGTGTGCCTAAACATTGGAGCTCCCCCCACAAGTGACCCCATTTTGGAAACTAGACCCCCCAAAGAACTTATCTAGATGCATAGTGAGCACTGTGAACCCCCAGATGCTTCACAAATTAATCTGTAAAAATGAAAAAGTCCTTTTTTTCACAAAACTTTTCTTTTAGCCTTAATTCTTTCGTTTTCACATTGGCAATTGGATAAAATGCATCCTGAAATTTGTTGAGCAATTTGTCCTGAGTACACCGATACCTCATATGTGGTCATAAACCACTGTTTGGGCGCACAGCAGGGCTCAGAAGGGAAGGTTCGCAATTTGACTTTTTGAATCCAAAATTAGCTCCAAAAGTCAAATTGCGCTCCTTCCCTTCTTAGCCCAAACAGTGGTTTATGACCACATATGATGGATCGGTGTACTCAGGAGACATTGCCCAAAAAATTTTAGGATCCATTTTATCCTGTTGCCCATGTGAAAATGAAAGAATTGAGGCTAAAAGAACATTTTTGTTGTAAAAATTAAAATATCTATTTTTTCCTTCCACGTTGCTTTAGTTCCTGTGAAGCACCTGAAGGGTTAATAATCTTCTTGAATGTAGTTTTGAGTAGCTTGAGGGGTGCAGTTTTTGGAATGGTGTCACTTTTGGGTGTTTTCTGTTATGTACGCCCCACAAAGGGACTTCAAATGTGATGTGGTCACTAAAAAAAATGGTTTTGTAAATTTTGCTGGAAAAATGAGAAATTGCTGATGAACTTTGAACCCTTATAACTTCCTACCCCCCATTTTTTTTTTTTCCAAAATTGTGATGATGTGAAGTAGACATGTGGGAAATGTTATTTATTAACTATTTTGTGTCACATAAATCTCTGGTTTAACAGAATAAAAATTAAAAATGTGAAAATTGCAAAATTTTCAATATTTTTGCCAAATTTTTTGATTTTGATTTTTTTATTGACCTTAATTTACTACTAACATGAAGCCCAATATGTCATGAAAAAATAATCTCAGAATCGCTAGGATCCGTTGAAGCGTTCCAGAGTCATTGCCTTATAAAGGGACACTGGTCAGAATTGACAAAAATGGCAAGGTCTTTAGGGTCAAAATAGGCTGGGTCATGAAGGGGTTAAGTTTCATCTTGAAACCTTTATTATTGCCACATTTCAGGGCTGCTCTGGTTCTGTATCCATTGAGGACATACGTTCTTCATGTGTCCAAATTGCAAACAGAAACCATTGAATGCTCCCTGTCCTCTCAAAAGTCGCGCCGTGGGGTGAACAGTTGGCTTCTTTCTGGCATGGAGTATAGTTCATCTTGTGATCTAACATATACAGGCACACAAACCTGTTTTGTGGGCAAAGGTACCATGCTATTCCTACCAGTCCATGACAGATTAGAGATGACCTGTGGCAAATCCAGCCAGATCCTCTTTAAGTGTCTTCACCAGCACATTGTGGATGCAACTCTGCTCTTTACCTGATTTCTATCAGTGTACAGGCTGAGGAGCTCTCTGTCCATGGCGGACAGGTCTCTTTCTCTGAGATCCTAGTTTATAACACACAGATCTCCCTGCCCCTCTCGGCTGTACACACGGCCCTTTCTTCTAACCCCATTTCTAGCGTGTGTATATGTTTGATGCTCTCCGCACAACAATGGCAGTGGAAGTTATCCCGCATGGAGACGTCCATTGCCTTTCTTGTGCTTGTCAATGTGTCTACATATTCCAGCCTGCAAATACTGTTCTCAAGTGTATACACTAATTGTGCCAGCATTTGGAGGCGTTTTTTTATTTTATAGAAAACACTTCTACATATACAGAGTTTGTGATGTGCGTATGCCTGGTCCAGCAAAGTGGATCAGGTCATCTAGGTGGACTTGTATGTAGTGGGCAGTATGGGGTTAATGTGCCGTTCCTACACAAGTGTTGGAGTGTGGAGAAGTTCGTGCTTACTTGTTTGGTGGCCATCTTGCTCAGTGTCGTCTGTTCCTCCATGTCCCTCTTGTGCGTCTTGGAAAAAGATCCTTATTCTCCGGAACGCTTTATTTCCCGACCAGCTGGACTCCTCAGATGAACCCAATGTTGATGGGTTGGAACAATATGACATGATGATCTCCCTCGCCGATATCCGTGTGTAGCGTGTAAAGGAATCAGAAAAATGTTAAAAATTAGAAAAGGGTTCTCTGCTGAGGACGCTATGTAGGGTAACTGCGTCACCCGTCTGAACTATCAGGGCACTGAACGCACAGAGTAACTACACTGTGTCTACTGTTCTCCGCGTTCCTCCGGCCTGATCAATTCACAGATGAGAGATGACCACAGGTTTTCACCACGACAATCATGAAAACAAAATCCCAACAGAGGGCCTGGGCTCACCGACATGTTACAGGGCTAGAGGGCTGGGCAATATATTATATACTAGGTGGTTCTCACTATGTTATAGGCCTAAATCTGGTATTAATTATTAAACTCTGTTCTGACTATTAATAGCCAATATCCAGTACCTATACTACCTTGATGCTTTCTATTCCTTATGTTAATTAACGATATATAAATACCGGCGACTAAATGAGACAAAGCCAATCTAAGGCTCCTTTCACATCAGCGGTAATTGAAGTTTCGAGGCAGATCCAGCAGATGTCGCCGCACCTGCCGCGTACTGTCCGACTTGCGGCACGAATTCGGCAAGCCCCATTCATTTTATATGGCGCTTGCGGTCAGATGCGGCAAGTGCGGTTTTGACGATACCGACACTTGCGGCACCGCAAAAAAAATGCTGCTAGCAGAGGTTTTTTCTGCAATGCTGCAAGTGTCAGATTTGCTGTAACCGGCAAAACCGCACTTGCCACACCTGACCGCAAGCCCCACAGAGAATGAATGGAGCTTGCCGGATTTGTGCCGCAAGTCGGCTGGTATGTGGCAGAATCGGCAGGTGCGGCGACATCTGCCGCAAAATTACAATTAACGCTGATGTGAAAGGCCCCTAATAAAAGAATATTTATTAAACAACCCCAAAAGTCTACAATAATATATACTAACACACAACTACAATACAATTACACAATACACCCACAATTACTAAACATATACCCAGACAATTATTAATTAATTACACCCAACCACCTACCACCAAGCTATCCCTGAGAATAGGGGTTAACACACAATACAGTAATGCAGGAGTAAGAAAAAAGGTTATTGCAAGCAGGAGGGAAAGCAAGGGTTACAAGTAGCGGGAAGTGAAGGAGATGGTTAGAATGCATATAAAAATACAGTGGGGAAAGAAAGTGTTTAGTCAGCCACCAATTGTGCAAGTTCTCCCGCTTATAAAGATGAGGTCGGCCTATAATTGACATCATAGGTGACCTCAACTATGAGAAAATCACATTGCTGAAAGATCCAGCTATGTTTCTTCAATGCCCTTGCTGATGGAAGGAGGTTTGCACTCAAAATCTCACAATACATGGCCCCACTCATTCTTTCCTGTACGTGGATCAGTTGTCCTGGTCTTTTGGCAGAGAAACAGCCCCAAAGCATGATGTTGCCATCCGCATGCTTCACAGTAGGTATGGTGTTCTTGGATGCAACTCAGCATTCTTTCTCCTCCAAACGCGACGAATTGTGTTTCTACCAAACAGTTCTACTTTGGTTTCATCTGATCATATGACATTCTCCCAATACTCTTTTGGATCATCCAAATGCTCTCTAGCAAACTTCAGATAGGCCCGGACATTACTGGCTTAAGCAGGGGTACACGTCTGTCACAAAAACAACCAACAGGAAATACTTTCTTTATCGATACATTTATTGTTACAATTAAAAATCCAGTGTGGATAGTTGATATAAGGTGAATTGTGTTACCCACAAGAAGAACCCACCCGCCAGGAAAACAACACAGGACAAACAGTAATTCACTAGTTCAAAAGGATGCGGGGTGTCCCCTGGGTTCACAAATAACAGAACAAATTTGGTACTGCTAGAAAGTGATCATCCAAGGTTACGCCCGGACACAATCTGTCTCCGGGTCAATTACCCCAAGGAGGACCACATTGTGTTGAGTATTGATACAAAGTACCTTTTCTGCACCTAAGTCCTTAGGTCAGAACCCGACCCCCAGTCAGAGGTCCTAATGAAAAGGTGAAAATGATGAAGGTAACAGTGCTTTAATCAGCAATGTGGTTTATCAACCCTGCCCGACGCGTTTTGCCCTTTTAAATTATTAAAAGACTCATCAGGGACTTTCTGGTTTAAGGTATAGTGTGTACATCATCCGATGGACGGGCAGCAAAGGTGATATGATGACCCGTGTATTGCAGGTAAAACAAGATGTCATCAATGGTGTGGGTACCAAGAATCTTCTCCCCTCAGTGTTGCCTTGTTCATAAATATGTTCTATTTGTGTGACAGATCCATCTTACCCCAGTTATTGGCAGGATCAAGATAATCCTCATTATCAGAGGCAGGCTGGCATCAGATCAGCTCCTCAAGCTCTGTCATGGGCTGTTCTGATACAGGCAGGCTCCTGGCATTTGTTGACACAAATTGGGGGTTCTGTGAAGACATCTTGTTTTAAAGTGAGGATTGACTGAGATACCATTGAAGATACCACCATGGTGGAGATGGGTCGGTAACTACACGACCCACCGAATGAACACTGGGCAGAACCCTCAAACAGCAGTAACTGTTGTATCCCCTCCAGAACTACTCCGTACCTCCTGGTTTGCGTTGATGTATTTGGGATCCAGGCCTGCAATACACGGGTCATCATATCACCTTTGGTGCCCATCCATTGGATGATGTACACACTATACCTTAAACCAGAAAGCCCCTGATGAGCCTTTTAATAATTTGAAAGGGCAGGGTTGATAAACCACATTGCTGGTTAAAGCATTGTTGCCTTCATCATTTTCACCTCTTCATTAGACCCCTGACTAAAGGTCGGTTTTGAGCACACTGGATTTTAGTTGCAACAATAAATATATCATTAAAGAAAGTATATCCTGTTGGTTGTTTTGAATGAATTTGGATTACTTTGAATAGTATTTCGGTGATTACTTGAACACATCTGGCACTGCAGGATTTGAGTCCCTGGCGGCGTAGTGTGTTACTGATGGTAGCTTATGTTATGTTGGTCCCAGCTCTCTGCAGGTCATTCACTAGGTCCCCCTGTGTGGCTTTGGGATTTTTGCTCACTGTTTTGAGATCATTTTGACCCCACAGGGTGAGATGGTGATGTGAAGCCCCAGATCGAGGCAGATTATCAGTGGTCTTGTATGTCTTCTATTTTCTAACTATTGCTCCCACAGTTGATTTCTTCAAACCAATCTGTTTGCCTATTGCAGATTCAGTCTTCCCAGCCTGGTGCAGGGTTACAATTTTGTTTCTGGTGTTCTTCGCCAGCTCTTTGGTCTTCACCATAGTGGAGTTTGGAGTGTGACTGTTTGAGGTTGTGGACAGGTGTCCTTTATACTGATAATAACAAGTTAAACAAGTACCACAGGTAATGAGTGGAGGACAGGAGGAGCCTCCTAAAGAAGTTGCCAATCTGTGAGAGCCAGAAATCTTGCTTGTTTGTAGGTGACCAAATACTTATTTCCACCAAAATTTGAAAAGATTGTCTTTCCAGCTCAGACAATGTGATTGTCAGGATTTGTTTTCTCATTTTGTCTCTCATTGTATGATGTCAATTACAGGCCTCTCATCTTTTTAAGTGGGAGAACTTCCACAATTGGTGGCTGACAAAATACTTTTTATCCCCACTGTACCTCGATGTATAATGAGATAGTGAACACAATGATAATCAAATCTGTTAGCGGATACAATTCATATAGATGTAGGTACAACAATCCTATATAAATATAGCAGCAGTGACGTTTAGGCTATGTGCACACAGAGTTTATTTCTGCACCAAAAACTCATCTCCTGGCAGGAAAAATGCTGCAGAAAAAAAGCAGCATTTTTTTTTTTGCTTTTTGATGCTTTTTTTCTCATGTGTTTGTATCATAGAGTCTATAAGAAAACAAAGAATGAATGAATATGTTGCTTTTTTATGCACCAAAGTATGTACTGTAGAGATAAAAACCCTGAAGGTTTTCCCTTGCAGAAAACGGCAAGTAAAAATGCATAAAAAAAATGCTAGGTGTGCACACAGCCTTAAAATGTTACAATAAGCAAGGATATAATATAATGCATACACTGTAAAGGCCAGTTAAAGGCCACGTTACACACACAGATATCTGTGACCAACTTCTGAACAACTTACTGGTTGCAGTGAAATCATGGATACATTATTCCATTTGTACACAGCCACAAAATGGAACAATGTGTCCATGGTTTCACTGCAACCAGAGATCTGTTCAGAAGTTGGTCACAGATATCTGTGTGTGTAAAGCGGCCCTAACCTGGTCCCGGCGGACTGACTCACCAGGGGAGAGGAAGTGTGTCAGTCAGCAGTAGCCAGTGCTGAGGAGGGTGCGCCCAGGAAGTCGCAGTGCGGCACCATCAGGACACACATACCGCCGCTGAGCCGCCACCGGCGATGTCCTGCCCGGGCCTCCGCGGGAACTTCAAGTATATGGCTCCTCCTCCTCCTCGTCCCTTCCGCATCCGGACCTGCTGCAGACTGAGGTGGGTGGGCGGTAGCTAATAATGCGAGCCCAGTGAGGACACCGGGTAGGAGGGGGGGGGCCAGGCGACCTGACCGGCGCGGAGCCCGAAAAAAAAAAAAAGAAAGAAATTAAAAAACCACGCTCAGGCGCCGCCCTGCCAGAATTCCAGCGCCCTAGGCACGTGCCTACAAGTGCCTAAGGGCAAATACGGCCCTGCCCTTACACACACCAACTTATCTGTCCAACTTCTGAACAACTTACTGGTTGCAGTGAAATCATGGACACATTGCTCCATTTTGTGGCTGTGTACAAATGGAATAATGTGTCAATGATTTCACTGCAACCAGTAAGTTGTTCAGAAGTTGGACAGATAAGTTGGTGTGTGTAAAGTGGCCATGATAGATAGATAGATAGATAGATAGATAGATAGATAGATAGATAGATAGATATTATTATATAGGGGTCATAGATAGTAATGAGTGTGCTGTAAGTTGTAGAACTGCAACCCAATCTCATTTCTACATTTCCCACTATTTAGACAGGCAGTGCATGTGCAAAAGACAATTTGCAGCATCTGTATTACAGGACTATATGTATGAAAGTGCTGATACTGATGACATCATCTATAGCACCATATGTCCTGCCACTATTTAATTGTACCTGCAGGAAGAGGAGTAAAGTGTCACATAAATGGCCGCCTGCGTTGTGCCTGTTCTCATCTAAGAGTTTTCCTTTTTGTTTCATTTCTTCATAGGCTGAAAGAAGATCTCAAAATGGAAACGTGTCTATTCTTAAAGATCTGGCAGAGGAGCTCCTGACTATACTGAATTTTAAATACGAGGTAAGGAGCCATCATCTTCTCCATCCAGGGTCGGACTGGGGTGTTTAGGGCCCACCAGTGGAATTGACTCCAGGGGCCAACACTATAGCTACCATATATGGTTTTATTACTTGGTCATTTTGCAGCCTCTCACAAAAATGCAACAGTGTGGCCTCCTGCTGTATACTTGGGGCAGTGTGCGGCCTCCTGGTGTATACAGGGAGCTGTGTGTGGCCTCCTGCTGCATACTGGGGGCAGTGTGCGTGACCTCTTACTGTATACTGGGGGCTGTGTGCGGCCTCCTGCTGTATACTGGGGGCTGTGTGCGGCCTCCTGCTGTATACTTGGGGCAGTGTGCGGCCTCCTGGTGTATACAGGAAGATGTGTGCGGCCTCCTGCTGCATACTGGGGGCTGTGCGTGGCCTCTTACTGTATACTGGAGGCTGTACGTGGCCTCACGCTGTATACTAGGGGCTTTGTGCAGCCATCTGCTGTATACTGGGGGCTGTGTGTGGCCTCCTGCTGTATACTGGGGGCTGTGTGCGGCCTCTTTTAGTATACAGGGGGCTGTGTGTGGTCTCCTGCTGTATACTGGGGGCTGTGTGCTGCCTCCTGTTATATACTTGGGGCAGTGTGTGGCATCTTGCTGTATACTGGGGGCAACGTGCAGCCTCCTGCTGTATACTGGGGCTGTGTGCAGACTCTTGCTGTATGCTGAGGGCTGTGTGCGGCCTCCTGCTGTATACTGGGGGCTGTGTGCGGCCTCCTGCTGTATACTGGGGGCTGTGTGGGGGATCCTGCTGGATATGGGGGCTATGTGTGGGATCCTGCTGGATTCTTGGGGCCACATACGGCCTCATGCGGTATACTGAGGTCTCTGTGCAACCTCCCGCTGCATACTGGGGGCTGTGTGCCACCTCCTGCTGTATATCAGTGTGTAGCATCTTGCTGTATACTGAGGGCTGTGTGCGGCCTCCTGCTGTATATTGGGGGCTGTGTGCGGCCTCCTGCTGTATACTGGGGGCTGTGTGTGGGATCCTGCTGGATACTGGGGGCTAAGTGTGGGATCCTGCTGGATACTGGGGGCCACGTACGGCCTCCTGCTGTATACTGAGGTCTCTGTGCGACCTCCCGCTGCATACTGGGGGCTGTGTGCCACCTCCTGCTGTATACTGGGGGCTGTGTGTGGCCTCCCGCTGTATACTGGGGGCTACATGCGGCCTCCTGCTGTATACTGGGGGCTGTGTGCCACCTTGTGCTGTATACTGGGGGCTGTGTGTGCCTTCTGCTGTATACTGGGGGCTGTGTGTGGCCTCCCGTTGTATACTGGGGGCTATGTGCGGCCTCCTGCTGTATACTGGGGGCTGTGTGCCGCCTCCTGCTGCACACTGGGGGCTGTGTGTGGCCTCCCACTGTATACTGGGTGCTGTGTACGGCCTTCTGCTGTATACCGGGGGCTGTGTACGGCCTCCTGTTGTAAATTGGGAGCTGTGTGCGGCCTCGTGCTGTATACTGGTAGGCGGGATGCGGCCCCGTGCTATATAATGGTGACAGTGTGCAGCCTCCCGCTGTATACTGGGGTCTCTGTGTGACCTCTTGCTGTATACTGGGGTAAGTGTGCAGCCTTCTGCTGTATACTGGGGGCTATGTGCGGTCTTCTGCTGTATACCGGGGTCTCTGTGTGACCTTCTGCTGTATACCAGGGTCTCTGTGTGACCTTCTGCTTTATACTGGGGGCTATGTGCGGCCTTCTGCTGTATACTGGGGTCTGTGTGCGGTCTTCTGCTGTATACTGGGGTCTGTGAGCTTCTGCTGTATATTGGGGTCTGTATGCGGCCTTCTGCTGTATACTGGGGGTGGGTGCGGCCCTCTGCTGTATACTGGGGGCTATGTGCGGTCTTCTGCTGTATACTGGGGTCTCTGAGTGACCTTCTGCTGTATACTGGGGGCTGTGTGCGGTCTTCTGCTGTATACCGGGTCTCTGTGTGACCTTCTGCTGTATACTGGACCTGAATCAAGAAGAAATGACAAGAGTAGCAATGTAGTGGTGTATAAGGCGGTAGGGAGGAGCTGGAGCCCGCGGGTATCGCCATGGTAACAGCATGGCTTCCTCAGGGGCAGTGAGGTGCGGGGCTAATTCTTAGTCCTTTTATAATGAGTATTCACATTTGGTATCAATCACCTTGATCATGAATGGAGTCACGTGCAGGAGTCAGTGCCCGGATGGTGGGTGGCTGCGCCAGGTGACCCCGGACAGCATAAATCCGTCTAACCGGAAGTGCGCTGAGGTGGTGCACTTAGAAAACCCGTCCCCCGGGAACCATAATCCGGGTACAACTGGTTCCAGGAAATAAAGTGTCCGCGCATGCTTATGATAGAAATAACAGCTATTGAGGGGAGTGCAACTTAGAGGAAAGATCCCCCTCGGAACCAAGTATAACAAAAGAGGTTCCTATTCAACTTAAAGCAGCGCATACACTCTAGATCCTCAGGACTAATGGTGGCGTTACACGCATGGATACCCTAAACGATATTGTTGCAACGTCATGGATTTGAGATCATTGAAACGATATCATTTGTGCGTCCTTGCGTGTAAACGAACGATGTAGAATGAAAAGATCGTTGGATCGTTCATCCTAGATTTGAGATCCTGACCTCAAATCTGTCGTTTGTCGTCCAATTAACTTTCAATTAACCAGGTACATGGTGCAGTGTGACGGCAAGAAGGATATCGTTCAGAAGACTCCTACTCCTGCCGCTGTCATGTACCGAAACTTAATTAAAAACCATTATACCCCGTGTTTTCACATGTAAAGCCGCTCCTGCCGCCCTGTGCTACATGTCGGCACAGAGCTGCAGCAGTGGGTACATGAACCTGGTGTTTAATGGGTTAATGTTATTGTGCCACATGGCCCCAGACAGTGCCCACACTCCCTGGAGCCATGTAGCACAAAACATTGGCAGCGCAGAGGTTAATGCATTTACTTTGCAGAAGCCGAACACTGTCGGCTCTGCTATATCCATTCATAAAAAGCGTCGGCTCCTGTCATTTGATAGTGCGGCGTGAACATTTAGGGAGCTGTTCTCTGCTGTGGTGCTCCCTAAATGTTCACGCCGCACTATCAAATGGTATCATACCGACATGTCAGTGTTACCATATAGCACTGACCCGAGGCTCATACCGACACCTCAGTGTTACCATATAGCACTGACCCGAAGCCTCATACCAACACCTCAGTGTTACCATATAGCACTGACCCGAGGCCTCATACCAACACCTCAGTGTTACCATATAGACTGACCCGAAGGCCTCATACCAACACCTCAGTGTTACCATATAGACTGACCCGAGGCTCATACCACACTCAGTGTTACCATATAGCACTGACCCGAGGCCTCATACCGACACCTCAGTGTTACCATATAGCACTGACCCGAGGCCTCATACCGACACCTCAGTGTTACCATATAGCACTGACCCGAAGCCTCATACCAACACCTCAGTGTTACCATATAGCACTGACCCGAGGCCTCATACCAACACCTCAGTGTTACCATATAGCACTGACCCGAGGCCTCATACCGACACCTCAGTGTTACCATATAGCACTGACCCCGAGGCCATCATACCAACACCTCAGTGTTACCATATAGCACTGACCCGAGGCATCATACCGACACCTCAGTGTTACCATATAGTACTGACCCGAGGCTTCATACTGACACCTCAGTGTTACCATATAGTAGTGACCGAGGCATCATACTGACACGTCAGTGTTACCATATAGTACTGACCCAGACATCATACCGACACGTCAATGTACCATATAGTACTGACCGAGGCATCATACCGACACGTCAGTGTTACCATATAGTACTACCCGAGGCATCATACCGACACTCAGTCTTACCATATGAGCACTGACCCGAAGGCCTCATACCAACACCTCAGTGTTACCAATATAGCACTGACCGAAAGCATCATACCAACACGTCAGTGTTACCATATACTACTGATTTGAGGCATCATACTGACACGTCAGTGTTACCATATACGGTAGTACTGACCCCAGACATCATACCGACACGTCAGTGTTACCATATAGTACTGACCAAGGCATCATACCGACACCTCAGTGTTACCATATAGACTGACCCGAGGCATCATACCGACACCTCAGTGTTACCATATAGCACTGACCCGAGGCATCATACCAACACGTCAGTGTTACCATATAGTACTGACCCCAGACATCATACCGACACGTCAGTGTTACCATATAGTACTGACCCGAGGCTTCTTACCGATACCTCAGTGTTACCATATAGTACTGACCCGAGGCCTCATACCAATACCTCAGTTTTACCATATAACACTGACCCAAGGCCTCATACCAACACGTCAGTGTTATCATATAGTACTGACCCCAGAACATTATTATTATTATTTATTTATATAGCACCATTGGTTCCATGGCGCTTTACATGTGTAAGGGCAGAACAAAGACGAGAACATAAATAACGACGAATAAATCATACAGGTACATTATGGCAGAGATCCTGTCCACAAGGGCTCACAGTCTATAGGGGATGGGTCGGAGACAGTAGGAGGGGGAGAGGTGAGATGGTGCAGCGGATTAGATAAATAAGACAGCGCCTCACCGGTTGGTATTGGTTCAAAGTGTCCTCTTTATTCCTGCTTGATAAAGATCTGTGATCGAAACGTCGCTTGTTTGGGGGCAGAAATAAAGAGGACACTTTGAACCAATACCAAAGGGTGAGGCGCTGTCTTATTTACCTATATGTATATATGATCCAGGTTGGACTCCCTGGAATTTGACGTGCGCCTTGTTATGGGTAACAGCTGTACCGGTAAAGCCTTGGTGCTGTGGAAGAGAGTTCCAGAGTATGGCCGATGCACGAGAGAAGTTTGTATGCGGTTGTGGGAGGTGGAGATGCGGGGGGAGAAGAGAAGGAGTTCTTAATAGGAGCGCAGATTACGTGAAGGGTGGTATCGGGAGACCAAGTCAGAGATGTATGGAGGGGACAGGTTGTGGATGTCCTTATATGTCAGGGTTAGGGTTTTAAACTGAGATCTCTCCGAAGTAGGGAGCCAGTGGAGGGCTTGGCAGAGGGGGGAGACGGGGGAGTAATGGGGCGACAGGTGGATGAGTCGGGCAGCAGAATTGAGGATGGTTCGAAGGAGTGCAAGGAAGGAAGGGGGGAGGCCGGTGAACAGGAGGTTGCAGTAGTCGAGGCGGGAGACAATGAGAGCGTGGACAAGCATTTTGGCAGTGTAATGGTCAAGGAAGGAGCGGATCCGTGAGATGTTTTTAAGCTGGAGGTGGCAGGAGGTGGCAAGGGCCTGGATGTGTGGCTTGAAGGAGAGAGCAGAGTCGAGGATTACACCGAGGCACTTGGCGTGGGGGACGGGTGAGAGTGTGCAGTCGTTAACATTGATGGTTAGGTCAGGTAGAGGAGAAGAGCGACTTGGGGGGGAAAATGATGAACTCTGTTTTATCCATATTGTGTTTGAGGAAACGAGCGGAGAAGAAGGATGAGATGGTGGAGAGGCAGTGTGGGATTTTGGATAGCAGGGAGGTGATGTCGGGGCCGGAGAGGTAGAGTTGGGTGTCGTCAGCGTAGAGATGGTATTGGTAATGGTTATTCTTAAACACGAGTCTTAATGGAGTATATGTCCAGCATAAAGGAGGTAGAGGGCACTACCATCTAGGGGAAGTACTCAACAAGAATACACGAAGACTGGAGTCACAGAGTCATTCAGGGTGCCAGCCACACACAATCCATAACAAAACGAAGAAAAAAAAAAAAAAAAAAAAAAAAAAGCAGCACTCACCGAGGTTGCAGTGGAGCGGTGTCCTTTATTAGGGTAGTTGAAACAGGGTGCAGGGAGGGGGACCAGGTGACGACGGCACCGTTTTGGGCGTTCTGCCCTTCAATGGGTCACTGACCCGTGACCCGTTGAAGGGCAGAACGGCCGAAACGGTGCCGTCGTCACCCGGTCCCCCTCCCTGCACCCTGTTTCAACTACCCTAATAAAGGACACCGCTCCACTGCAACCTCGGTGAGTGCTGCTTTTTTTCTTCGTTTTGTTAATGGAGTATATGCCAGGGAAAAATCAGTGAATACTCACAGAGTCCATTCACCGCCTTCAGTTAGTGGACACATGGTTTAACAGCTGTCTCATTAATCACTGTGACTTGGACCGTGTTTAGACACCCTGACCTCCTACCAGTCGTTCCCAAGTCCATGCTCAGACACTTTGTCTCCACTCCAGACTCTTGCAGTCCCTCTGTCTCCGGACTCCTACTGCTCTGCACCGCTTTACACCATCTGGTAACTCATCCAGTCTCTCAAGCTGTGTTCTGCACCTCTGCAGGAATGTGGAAGACTCCTCTTCCCAGCACTGATCAGCTGATATCCTACCTGACTCACTCATAGGTGGAGATGTGTGTTCAATCAGACACACACACATACTCATGCATTTAACCCTTTGTGTAATGCTGCAAGGCACAGTAAAACATTCACACTTATATTGCCACATGCCTGTGGGATATGTCGAGCCCACTGGGACGAGGGTACTCGGTACCGGACCGGGTCTTTACTGGGGAAGTCACGGGTGGTCCTGGTCCGGACCGTGTCCCGGGCCCTGGCAAGTAAGAGGGAATATTTACAGGGGATGTCACTCGTGACGCCACCCACTTGATGCGGCCAGTGATGGGGCCGCCGCTGCTGCAGAACCTCCGGGGGTGATGTGATGGCAGCGGAGATGGTGTAGTTCCAGTGGGAAGAACTGTATCCCCCGGGGCAGTAAGGGTTAAGTCTATGGTGAGATTGTAGCACACTTACTTGCAGATGCTGCAGGGATCTCTCCTCCTGGCTGGTGCTGTGCTGTGGCTCTGCAGGTGGAAGATGGCTGACTCCTGTAGGGAAAGTATGGTGTGCGGATAGAGGCAGACAAGAGAGGTAATTCAGGGTTTTCCGTGCTTTTACTCTCAGCTCTTTCCAAGCAGTTCACAAGTTATTTGCAGTTCTTACACAGTTCAAGTACACGGGCACATTCTCCCTCTCCGGGTTCCCTTTGCTCCCTGCAGCCAGGCCTCTCTCTCTGTGACCCCTCACACAGTCTGTAGTGTCCTTTCCCGGCTGTCTACGGTCTCCGTCTGTACTGGTGGTGTGTGGTGCGTTGGACAGTATGGCGGTGACTCGGACCCCTGGTGGGCCCTCCAGTTTGTCACTGAGCTGCCTGTCCTTTGGGTTGGGGACCCTAACGTGGAGCTGTGGTCCCCCATCGTGTTGTTTGGGGATCCCGGGTAAACTGTGGTCCCCTCTAGAGCCGACACTCTACTCAGCCCAGCCTCCAGCAGTCCTAAGGTGTGAGGCTCTACCAGGCTCTCTCCTATCTGTTCCTCTTGGTATACTAGGAGGGCTACTCCTCCTGCAGTCAGTAGCTTCAGCTGCGTTCCTAGGGCCCGGGTTACACCGTCCCTTCTCTGTTCTGTCACACTCCTGGTGGCATCAGCGTCGGACGGGCTTTCTCTCCCCTCTGGCTCACACTGGCTCAGTACGGATTCTGTGCTCCTAGGCCTTGCACTCACAGGACGTGTGATTGTCTTTCTGGTCTTTTCAGCTCAGCTCACATCGGCCTACTACTGGTCTTTACAACTCGGCACCTTAAGGGTATGTGCCCACAGGAAGGTTTAGTGAAGGTTTAGCAGCGAAAACCGCCAGCGTTTTAGCATAGTTTTTATTTAAATTTATGCAAATCCTTAGCAGTTTTAGGACTTACATGTAACCCTATGCAATTTAGAAACCGCTGTGCACACAGTCGGTTTATGTGAGCGGATCTGCCCGCGGTTGAGCGGTTTCCGATCGGTTTAGCAGCATACAGCATGTCAATTCTTCTCAGCGGTTTTGGATCGGTTCCATGAAGAAAATCCTTCATGGAAAACCGCTGTAAAAACCGACTCTAAACCGCTGTGCACACGCTGTAAAAAACCGCCGGAAAACCGCCGGAACACAGCTGGAGACTTCAGAGCTCTGAGCTGATAATTTCCAGCGGTTTACTGACGTTTTTGACGCCACTAAACCTTCCTGTGAGCACATACCCTAAGCCTACTGCTTACTCCTTCACTCCCCCCCCTTCCTATATACTGTCAAGTCACCTGACTACGGGTGTGCCCAACCCACTCCTCTGAATCCACCACCCCTCAATCTCATAGAGTTCTAATCTCAGGGCTGGATGTTACCTCCTCCTACACGTGGGTTATGTGGGCTGTGAGGGTGTTGGTGTGCAACAAGTGTCCTACCTGCCTGGCTGCAGTTCCCTTTGTGGCCTCCTGGACGCAGGGGCGCCACAGATACACACTTGGCATTTAAAATGCAGTCATTCACTACATCATACCGTATATTAATCTGGATTTGCTGGAGAGGAGCTGCAGGGTAAAGTAGTTTTATCAAATAGTCAAATTAATCAAGTAACTCCAGGTTTAGTCCTTCCTAATTTATGTAAATAGTGATTTGGTCAAATGTTTCACACATTAATTATATCTATTCTATCTATCAGGGACCACCAGAAGACTTCAAAAAATATTGTACAAATCTATTCAGCAAATGGAACAAAGGTAAGCCGATCATCCAACATCAGGGCTGGACTGGGACCAAAAAGCAGCCCTAGCACACAACTCCCACCGACCCACATACGAAATCACCCATCTGCCCCGTCAGTGCGTCAATGAACTCTGCCTTCCCATAGTCGTTCCTCACAATTCGTGTCACACCTCAGGCTGCAGCTAACCTCATTATGTATATATATATATTAGATGGTGGTCCAATTCTAACGCATCGGGTATTCTAGAATATGTACCGTATGTAGTTGACATACTGTGACTGACAGAACTTGTTCAGTCAACGTGACTGAACTACACCGCTCCTCCTGTCACAGCTCCTTACGTCTCTTCTCCTGTCCCCACTCCTCCTGTCACTGCTCCTCTGTCTCTCCTCCTGTCACCGCTCTTCCTGTCCTTGTTCCTCCATCTCTCCTCCTGTTACCGCTTCTCCTGTCACCGCTTCTCGGTCTCTACTCCTGTCACCACTGCTCCGTCTATCCTCCTGTCCCCGCTCCTCCTGTCACTGTCCTGCCCAGGCACTGGGGGTACTCAGATCTCTCAGGCGCGGTCTGGGGGAAGTCACGGGTAGCGGTGCCTGAGGCCGTGGGCCTGGGGGATTCAGCGAAAAATGGAAGAAAAGGAAAACAATAAAATTGTCAAGTCGTGACGCCACCTGTAGGTTCCGGTGATGGCACAGGTGCTGCTTGGGCCTCCGGGTTTTCCTGTTCCCACTCCTCCATCTCTCTTCCTGTCACTGCTCCTCATATCACCTCTCCTCATGTCACCGCTCCTCATGTCACCACTCCTCCGTCTCTACTCCTGTCACCGCTCCTCCTGTTCTCGCTCCTCCATCTCTCTTCCTGTCACTGCTATTCATGTCAACGTTCCTCCGCCTCTCCTCTTGTCACCGGTTCTCCGTCTCTCCTCCTGTCCCAGCTCCTCCTTTCACCGCTCATCCGTGTCTCCTCCTGTCATCGATCCTCCTGTCACTGCTCCTCCATCCCTCCTCCTGTCCCTACTATTCCTGTTCCCGCTCCTCCGTCTCTCTTCCTGTCACTGCTCCTCATGTCACCGCTCCTCCGTCTTTCCTCCTGTCCCCGCTCCTCCAGTTTCCGCTCCTCCTCAGCCTCTCTTCCTATCACCACTCTTCCTGTCACCGCTTCTCCTATCACCGCTTCTCCTGTCCCCACTCCTCTGTTTCTCCTCCTGTCCCCACTCCTCCTGTTCCCGCTTCTCCATCTCTTTTCCTGTCACCGCTCCTCATCTCACCGCTCCTCCGTCTCTCCTCCTGTCACCGCCCTCCATCTCTCCTCCTGTCCCGGCTCTTCCGTCTCTCCTACTGTCCTCGGTGCTCCTGTTCCCGCTCTTCCATCTCTCTTCCTGTCACTACTCCTCCTGTCTCCGCTTCTCCTGTCACTGCTCCTCCTGTCACCGCTCCTCCATCTCTCCTCCTGTCACCGCTTTTCCTGTCCCCGCTCCTCTTGTCACCACTCCTCCGTCTCTCCTCCTGTCACCGCTTTTGCTGTCCCCGCTCCTCCATCTCTCCTCCTGTCACCGCTCCTCCTGTCACCGCTCCTTCTGTCACCGCTCCTCCGTGTCTCCTCCTGTCATCGGTCCTCCTGTCACCACTCCTCCGTCTCTCCTCCTGTCACCGCTCCTCCTGTACCCACTCCTCTGTTTCACCTCCTGTCACCGCTCCTCCTGTCCCCGCTCCTCCATCTCTCCTCCTGTATCCGCTATTCCTGTTCCCTCTCCTCCGTATCTCTTCCTGTCACTGCTCCTCATGTCACTGCTCCTCATGTCACCTCTCCTCATGTCACCGCTCCTCATGTCACCACTTCTCCGTCTCTACTCCTGTCTCCGCTCCTCCTTTCCCCGCTCCTCTATCTCTCCTACTGTCCCCACTCCTCCAGTTCCCGCTCCTTCATCTCTCTTCCTGTCACCACTCTTCCTGTCACCGCTTCTCCTGTCACCGCTCTTCCTGTCCCCTTTCCTCTGTCTCTCCTCCTGTCACCGCTCCTCCTGTCCCCTCTCCTCCGTCTTTCCTTCTGTCACGGCTTATAGTGTGACTGCTCCTCATGTCCCTTCTCCTTCGTTTCTCCTCAGGCCACCCACTCCTCCCCCGCACCTCAGGCCCCCCACTCCTCCTGGCCCCTGCTCCTCAGGCCCCCACTCCGCCTGGCCCCACTCCTCAGGGCCCCCACTCTTCAGGCCCCCGCTCCTCTGGCCCCCACTCCTCCTGGCCCCCACTCCTCAGGGCCCCCACTCTTTAGGCCCCCACTCCTCCTGGCCCCCACTCCTCCTGGCCCCCCACTCCTCCTGGCCCCCGCAGTGAGGATACTCACTCACTCAGCATGCTCAGTACACTAAAATTGCAGTCTAATTTCACTTCTGCAATGTATAATATACATTGCAGAAATGAAATTAAGTAAAAGAAAGAGTTAAACATAAAAAATCAGTATTCTCACCTATCCTCGATCCAACGCTGCCTCCCAGCAAGGTCCGGGTGCTTACAGGACTTGCAGTGATGTCACAACCCGGCAGCGTCATCGGGTCACATGACCGCAGTTACCGCGTTAACTGCGGTCATGTGACCCGATCAGCCGATCGGCTTGTGACGTCACCACAGGTCCTATAAGCACCCGGACCTTGCTGGGAGGCAGCAGTGGATCGAGGATAGGTGGGAACACCGATTTTTTATTTTTGACTCTTTCTTTAACTATATTTCACTTCCGCAATGTATATTATACATTGCGGAAGTGAAAGTGCCCCGCTGTGTCCGGATCGGATCCGTGATAATCACAGACCCGAACACAGAATAGGTCATCCCCTGTGGTGTCCTTTCCTGTCCGTGGGGTCCTACAAAAAGTAAGATCCCACGGGCAGGAAAAAAATAGCAAGGACGTGGGTAGCAGGGGGCCGCGGGGAGCGCGGGCAGGACAGCAGGAGCGGGTGCCAAGAGGATCTAGGGGGCTTTGAGGAGAGCCACGCGGCGCGCAAATTTTGAATTTGTGCGCCGTGTGGCTCTTTTGCATAAGCTGCGGTCATTGGCGACCAATGAGCGCTGGTGCGCGATTTCGGCCTCAGACAGACACGATTAGGCAATTATATAGCAGATACAGTATATAATATATACTGTATTATATATATATATATATATATATATATATATATATGTGGTGATGCAGCCCATGGCCTTGGTGCATCACACAGGTGGCCAGTGTGTTTTGCACAGGCAGAAGACTGCTGCCTGTTTTATGAATGTCCTGCCATGGAAGCCACAGTCTGCTTAGAACAGCATGGCAAGAGTTAAGCTTGCAACTTGCTGGAGATGTGGGTGTGTCTCAGGATAGTTAATGGAGTCTGTGTTTGACATGTGAGAGACTGACAGTGATTGAGACATGGAGTGCCTGCAGGCTGCTGGGCTGTGGGCAGAAGTCAGACATCCAGTCTTAAGGAGCAGTGTCTCAGAGGCCCTGTGAGGACTGACAACAGCCCGAGTGGAGGCTGGGATACAGCGGCAGAAGTGTATCTGAAACTGTGACGTTCAACAGACTGTATACCAGGCGGTATGTACTTGTAAGCTGAAGAAAGGCTCCTGTTTATGTGCTGGAAGGTGGTTTATGCTGACAGAATAAACCAACTTGACTTTTAATTAAATGGAGAGACTGTCGCTGTGTTTAAATATAGCTGCCAAGTGAGTGAACCCCAACTCGGTCCGTGAACGCAATACCACAATATATATATATATATATATTTATATATATGTTACAGTTTGATATGTTTGGTGTGTAATATATCAGGTAGATGAATGACAAATAATAGATATATTGATGATAGATAGATAGGTGGTAGATTATTGATAGGTAGATGTGAGAGATAGATAATAGATACATAGATGTGAGAGAGAGAGATGGATAGAGAGAGATAGCTACAGTTGTGCTTAAAAGTTTACATACCCCGGCAGATTTTTTTGCTTTCTTTGCCTTTTTTCACAGAATATGAATGATAACACATTCTCTTTTTTTACACTCATGGTCAGTGGTTGGGTGAAGCCATTTATTGCTAATTATTGTGTTTTCTCTTTTTAAATCGTAATGACAACCAAAAACGTCCAAATTACCCTGATCAAAAGTTCACATATCCCAGCTCTTAATACCGTGTACTGCCCCCTCTAACATCAGGGACAGCTTGAAGTCTTTTGTGGTAGTTGTGGATGAGGCTCAGATTGTAAAGCTTCCCTTTCTTCTTGGCAAAAAGCCTTCAAGAGGAGCTGTCACCCCCCTGGTGCTATGCTAACTGAATGCAGCACTGAATGCAGCGTGTCTGCTGCATTCAGGGAAGGGTCCCCCATGTCTCTAGCCCCTCTGTAAGCTGTTAAAAGACTTTATAAAGTGTACAGATAAGAAGTCCGGAGGGACTTACTCAGTAATGAGTCATCGCTGTTGTATGGTGTCCTCCCCGCCTCCAGAACTCTCTTGTTCAGGCTCCTGTATGTGTCAACGCTGATGGCTGGAGGTAGACCAGTGAGGGCTGGAGGCGGGGAGGAGACCATGCAACAACGATGACTCATTACTGAGTAAGTCCCTCTGGACTCCTTATCCATAAACTTTATGAAGCCTTTTTTACAACTTACAGGGAGGCTAGAGACATGGGGGACCCCTTCCCTGAATGCAGCTGACATGCTGCATTCAGTGCTACATTCAGTTAGCATAGCACCAGGGGGGTGACAGGTCCTTTTTCAGCTCCTGTAAATTCCTGGGCTTTCTTGCATGAACTGCGCGCTTGAGTTCTCCCCAGAGTGTCTCAATGATATTGCGGTCAGGAGACTGAGACGGCATTCCAGAACCTTCACTTTGTTCTGCTGTAGCCAATAGCAGGTTGACTTGGCCTTGTGTTTTGATCCTTGTCATGTTGGAACGTCCAAGTATGTCCCATGTGCAGTTTCTGGGTTGCTGAGTGCAAATTTGCCTCCAGTATTTGATGATAACGTGCTGCATTCATCTTTTTCTTTAACTTTAACCAAGTTTCCTGTACCATAATAGCTCACACATCCCCACATCATCAGCAATTCACCTCCATGCTTTACAGTAGGAATGGTGTTCCTTTCATCATAGGCCTTGTTGACACCTCTCCAAATACAACGTATAGTTGTGGTTAAAATGTTCGATTTTGGTCTCATCACTCCAAATTACCTTGTTCCAGAAGTTTGGAGGCTTGTCTCTGAGCTGTTTGGTATATTGTTGGCAAGATACTTTGTGGCATTTGCACAGTAATGGCTTTCTTCTGGCGACTCGACCATGCAGCCCATTTTTCTTCAAGTGCCTCCTTATTGTGCATCTTGAAACAACCACACCGCTAGTTTTCAGTGAGTCCTGTATTTCAGCTGTTATTTGTGGGTTTTTCTTTGCATCCTGATCGATTTTCCTGGCAGTTATGCCCAAAATTTTTGTTGGTCTACCTGATCGTGGTTTGGTTTTTACAGAGCCTCTGATTTTCCATTTGTTAATCACAGTTTGAACACTGCTGACTAACATTATCAATTCCTTGGATATCTTATTGTATCCCTTTACTGTTTTATACAATTCAACTAGCCTTCCCCATAGATCCATTGACATTTCTTTTGCTTTCTCCATGACTCACAATCCAGAAACATCAGTGGTTGGATGAAAGATGCAAAAGTCTGTCTGGATCCCAGGAACTCACTCAACGTGTATGCACACACACTGATTACAAGTAAACAGGTCACAGGTTACCTTTATTAGCCATTCAAACCCATTTGTGTCAACGTCTGTGCATGTTATCAGGCCAAAATCACTAGGATATGTCAACTTTTGATCAGGGCCATTTGAATGTTTTTGGGTGTCATTATGATTTAAAAAGAGAACACACAGTAGTTTGACAATGAATGGCTTCACCCAACACTAACCATGAGTGGAAAAAAAGTGTATGTGTTATCATTCATATTGTCTCAAAAAATGGCAAGAAAACAAAAAATCGGCCGGGGTATGCAAACTTTTGAGCACAACTGTAAATAGATAGATGGATAGATATGTCATGCATACAATCATACGTACTACACATGACAGATTTTATATATAATAGAGGTGGGCCCAATGCCACCGCATTGGGTGGGCCTTGACATCACGATGGGGCAGGCTCTATGGCGCTGGGGCTGGGGGCCGTCTCTCCCCCTGTGTGGTCCCTCCCTATCTCTTCCCCCCATGCTCTATCCTAATGTATGTAAATAAATGTATTTTTAGTTTAAAACCTGTTTCTGTTTTTTTAAATAATAAAGTGTTTAATTTTCTGTTAAAAATAAGTCGGGGATATTTTCTCTTGCCAGTGCAGGTAAATCAAGCAGCTACTGGCTTCCAACCCCCGCTGCCTGGTGTTACCTTCGCTGGCAATGAAAAATACAGGGGAGACCTTTTTTTTAAATTGGCGTGGGCTTCACCGTATTATCTATTGCTAGCCAAAGTAACCCAGGCAGTTTAAAGCTGTAATTCTCAGTGTGGGGAGGCACAAGCATTCTGGGCCCCGACGCTGAAAATTGCAGCCAGCAATTACCCAGTATTGGCGCCTCAATGAGAGACGCCAAAACTGGCGATTACCCCACTCTTCCAGCTGCCGTGTAATGGTGGCAGACTAGGTAATAATGGGGTTGATGTCAGCTTTTATTGCCAGCTCACGTCAAACCCTATTGCTAATGTGAGCCGTCAGTATGACAGCCAACAATTAGCAATACTGTCAGTAAACATAAAAAAAAACACACACACAAAGAGAAATCCTTGATTTCTCATGGCTGGCACACCAAATCTCTACAAAAAGATGTTTTCATTGGTGAATAAGCACCTATACAGCCATAGTACTACTTCCATATGTACCTACCTGCTGACAGGCTCCCAATAAGGCAGTGTGACCTGGCATTCATAAGGCTCCCATACACTACAGTGCTGGGGATGATTGATATATGGCCCTGTACATGTACAGCGAGGGGGATGGGTTCCTCATTCATTCGATCACCGGGGATTCCTGTATCATTTCCATTACAGTCATCCATCTATAGATGATATGCCTTATTACACAATTCCCATATAACCAGCATCAATCCCAATTTCAGACGTCTTATCACTTTCTCAGTTATATTACTGTATTATTTGTTTAAGATTAATATAATCTGATACATTTTATTTCTTCACCATTTCATCACTATTTTAGAAAGAACTGTGACGACATCACTGTCCCCGGCTATAAAGCCGTGTGAGGAGGAGACATCATTGACCTCAGCTAAATGGCCGTGTAAGGGCGATTTTCAAACACTTAAAATGATCAGCTTTGGAGCGTTTGGGTAAGTTATCTGTTAATAATTCACATTTCTCAGGTTCCCCTATGACAGCTCTTCTACATCTGGACTCTGCCATTCAGTGTTATCATAGAGAGATGAGGAGACCACATCACTGTTCACGCCTAATTCTCACTATTTAGCTCAATGACAGACAGGAAGGGATTAAAATAATATATTGTATTTTTCAGATTATAAAAGGCACTTTTTCCTCTAAAATTGGGAGTAAAATGTGGTAGCATCAAGTCCAAACAGCAACAAAGCAACTTACCTGGGAGGTTTAGTCGTGGTGGAGCAGGGTCACGGTGGTAGGTGGTGGTGGCACAGTGGGGCAATTCTCCGGGGACCCAAGACTGTGTGAATGGTGTGTCCCAGCAGGTGTTCGCCGGCCGCCATTAGTCTCTAAACAGTTGATGCAATGGTCGAAAGGAACATGGCTGCGGAGACAGTGCAGATTGAGATTACGGATAGCCTGCTTTCGACACAATGACTTTCAGGAAAATGGCGTCAGAGGCGGCGCATGCACAGATTGAGATTTCAGATGTCCAAAATCTCAATCTGTGCATGTGCTGCCAACGCAGCCATTTTCCTTTCACCAATTGCATCAACTGTCAGGAAATTATTGGCGTCCAGCAATTGCCTGCTGGGACCCACTATACACACAGCCTTGGGCCCCCTGCAGTATTGCCCCACTGTGCCACCGCCTCTCATCACTATGACCCTGCCTCCTGTGACTACGCTCCACCCTGTGCTTTCCATGGTAAACTGCTATGCTGCTGATGTAATTATAACACAATATTAAAAGAAGGGTTTATAAAATGGATTTAGGATTACTTTTTCCTCTAAATTCGGGGTGTGTTTTATACTCAGCAAAATAAGGTAATGCATGATATTTCCCTGTCCTATATGCTCACCTGTTCTTAGGTCTCCACCACCATCATGGCTCCCTGTTCCTCCTATATCCTCATCTGTTCTTAGGTCTCCACCACCATCATTGCTCCCTGTTCCTCCCATATCCTCATCTGTTCTTAGGTTTCCACCACCATCATGCTCCCTGTTCCTCTATATCTCATTGTTCTTAGTCTCCCCACCATCATGGCTCCTTCCTCCTATATCCTCATCTGTTCTTAGGTCTCCACCACCATCATTGCTCCCTGTTCCTCCTATATCCTCATCTGTTCTTAGGTCTCCACCACCATCATTGCTCCCTGTTTCTCCTATATCCTCATCTGTTTTAGGTCTCCACCACCATCATTGCTCCCTGTCCTCCTATATCCTCATCTGTTATAGGTCTCCACCACATCATCATTGCATCTCACCTGTCCCCCACATATCCCTTTTCATCCATTGTTATAGGTCTCCACCACCATCATTGCTCCCTGTCCCTCCTATATCCTCATCTGTTCTTAGGTCTCCACCACCATCATTGCTCCCTGTTCCTCCTATATCCTCATCTGTTCTTAGGTCTCCACCACCATCATGGCTCCCTGTTCCTCCTATATCCTCATCTGTTCTTAGGTCTCCACCACCATCATGGCTCCCTGTTCCTCCTATATCCTCATCTGTTCTTAGGTCTCCACCACCATCATGGCTCCCTGTTTCCTCCTATATCCTCATCTGTTCTTAGGTCTCCACCACCATCATGGCTCCCTGTTTCCTCCTATATCCTCATCTGTTTTAGGTCTCCACCACCATCATTGCTCCCTGTTCCTCCTATATCCTCATCTGTTTATAGGTCTCCACCACCATCATTGCTCCCTGTTTCTCCTATATCCTCATCTGTTCTTAGGTCTCCACCACCATCATTGCTCCCTTTTCCTCCTATATCCTCATCTGTTCTTAGGTCTCCACCACCATCATGGCTCCCTTTTCCTCCTATATCCTCATCTGTTCTTAGGTCTCCACCACCATCATGGCTCCCTTTTCCTCCTATATCCTCATCTGTTCTTAGGTCTCCACCACCATCATGGCTCCTGTTTCCTCCTATATCCTCATCTGTTCTTAGGTCTCCACCACCATCATTGCTCCTGTTTCCTCCTATATCCTCATCTGTTCTTAGGTCTCCACCACCATCATTGCTCCCTTTTCCTCCTATATCCTCACTGTTCTTAGGTCTCCTCCACCATCATGGCTCCCTTTTCCTCCTATATCCTCACCTGTTCTTAGGTCTCCTCCACCATCATGGCTCCCTTTTCCTCCTATATCCTCACCTGTTCTTAGGTCTCCTCCACCATCATGGCTCCCTTTTCCTCCCATATCCTCATCTGTCTTAGGTCTCCACACCATCATGGCTTCCTGTTCCTCTGTGTTGGTCTCTGGTTCTTACTACTTTCATTTTTGGAGCTGATGTCAGTGATTGGCTACACAAGGTCACTTAGGGTTGACATTATTAATGTCCATGACATGCATCACCCCTCCTTCCACCATGACCCCATGAGAGTAATCACTGGCCTCAGTTCCAAAAAGGAGCAGAACAAGCAACCAAACACAGGGGACAGGAGACCTGCATCGGTGGAGAATGGTCAGGTGATCTCGTAGGACCAGTGGGTATAATGTGCTTTATTATTTTCCTTCCCTCTCGAGTTTGGGGGAACTAGAATAATCGCCTTTTTATGGCAATTGGAACTAATTTGTATTAGTTTATATTGAATGGAATAAAAACTCCAATCAAACCAGTGAATCTGCTCCAAACAAGACTCATCAGATTCACGGACTGGTAAAGTGACACGGGGAGAACTCTGGCAGAAGTGGCATTGACATCCAATGTGTTTTTTTATACCAGGGCCGCCATCAACCCCTGACTGGCCTTACTCCCATGAGGGGCCCAGTGGCTAGCAGTAAGCAGGGGGCCCAGGCCATGAACACCAGGGGGCATGGCTGCATACCTCATAGCAGGGTCAGGCCCACACACTGACCAACTCCTCACCAACCATCTTCACTATATCCTGACTCCTCCCTCCAAAAGCGCGGGCATGCAGCCAAATGGCACCCTTTCAGATGACTGAAGCTGGCAACAAGAAGAAGGCAACATTGTGTGAAGGCAGAGGCTAGGACCCTTGCAAATGCTGTGGACTGCTGAGGGGCCCACTTACGGTGTACCCTGCCCTGCTTCTTCCCTTCTAATCTGTGCGGCAGACGCTGAGCGTAGTGTCAGATGGTCATGAGCCTGCCGGCAGCAGATCACTATCTCCTGCACTGCGGCCGCTGGTAAAGTCTATACCCATGGATGTTGTAGGATAAAGAAATCTGCTGTTGGCTCACTACAGTCGGACATGGCACTCAGCGCCTGCTGCACAACACAGGTTAGGAGGGAGAGCAGGGTGGAGACAGGCACAGAGGGGAGACACAGAGCACGGTGGGAGACAAGCACAAAGGGAGAGACAGGCACAGAGAGGGGAGACAGGCACATAGAGGGGTATCCATTTGTAGAAATAAAGAAAAATGGCACTCACCATTTCTTGCATCATAAAATCCTCTTTATTTCATCTTCTTAAAATTACATACGGTGGCAGGTGGACAAGCACAGCATAGTATCAGGATGACAGCTGTTTCATGTCAGCTCCACACTTCTACAGATCCTGAACTGTGACCTCGATTGCATTTCATAGCAATCGAGTCATGTGACCATCTTCTATAGCAGTGATGGCGAACTCCAGGCCTCGAGTGCCACACACAGTCCAGGTTTTCAGGATTTCCATTGCATTTGACAGTTGGCAATCAAATTACCAACTGTCAAACTCTAAGGAAATCCTGAAAACCTGCACTGTGTGCGGCACTCGAGGCCTGGAGTTCGCCATCACTGTTCTATAGCATAGGGGGGCCCAATATCAATGGGCTGTCACCCCGCTGAGAATACCAGACCTCAGAAATGCCTAGTTTTCCTTGGATGGCAGTGAAAGAAGCCCTACACATTTTTTTTTTTCCATTATTTATATTTTTACACACTATGACACCAGGCTGGTGATCATATACTAATGTGTACGCCAACCAAGCACAGACACCATCCAGATTGTGGAAACGCAGTCTGATTGCAACAGCCAACCACAGTCGCTCTCACAGAGCATGAGCATCTGTGATTGGCTGTTGCCAGTCAGTGCAGTGAATATGCATGAAGCTTAATGGGTGGGACCAGAAGTAAGTGAGAGGGAGAGTGGACCCAGAAGCAAGCAGCGAGAGACTTGATCTGTGTCTGTCTGTGTGTGTTTGGCAGCTTTTGGACATCTGTCATTGGTGCTCGAGGGGTTAGTCAAACTGTTCATTGAACAATTCGGCGAACACCCTGCATTCGACGAAGCAAACCGAATTTGAACACTCGGGTGTTTGCTCATCTCTATTAACCATTAGTACAGAAAATCGTATGACAAGTTCTATAAACCATGTATTTTCCTTCTGTCTAGGGAGATCTTCTTAGTCAAGCATAAAGACTCAAAAGACATCTTTGCAATGAAGAAAATTGACAAGAAGAATCTTTACCATGAAATAGACATAGAACAAGTTTATCTGGAGAGGGACGTCCTATCATTTGTGGACTCCCCCTTTGTGGTGCCCTTACTCTGTTCTTTTCCAACAAGCTCCCACCTGTGTATGGTGATGGAGTTTGTAGAAGGTAGGTCATATACACTGTAATATATTCAGCCCTTATCTGCTTACACCTTATCACCTTTTCTATCTTTCCCCACTTCTCATTATACATTGTGTGTGATCTGCTGTATAACCCCTCACCGGCCATATCTTCTTTCTTCTCTAGGTGGAGACTGTGGGACGCTATTAGAATCCAGAGGTCGATTGCCGATCTCCTTGGCCCAGATATACATGGCAGAGATCATTCTTG
>JARQOC010001709.1:0-36157 GCA_033576535.1 Allobates femoralis
ATATGGGCCAACGAAATGAACCACGTGACTTTTGTTCGGGGGTTGGACGCCGAACGGGACGTGTAAACACACCATAAGATTTTGTGTCCCCAAAACCCGAAATAACTCCAAAATCCAGAACAAGTGTCAATCTTTCAATTATAGTTTTTCTCTGCAAGTTTCACTCCGGGTTTTGGCTCATAATGCCTGATGAATCCTGATCAGCAAAAAACTCCCAGTGTGAAAGCAGCCAAAATTTTATGTAAACCAACAGTAATATGATGTAACCATGTAACCAGTTAGTGAGATTTTTCTTTCTCTACTGTATATTACCACACCATCCACCACATCCATGGTGTTATTGCTCTACTCCATTTACAATATAAGGTCACATTCCTCCATTTTCAATTTACTAATTTGATGCAATCTAATATGTAACCGTACTCATGTAAATGCCTACAGATGATTAGAAGAACCTTTTTATCTGTGTTATATTAGACCTTGGACCTAATCAAAAGCACAGGATTCTGAATAATAATTAAATTTTACCCTACCCACTATATATGCATTTTTTTTTACTTTTCATTTATAATTACTGGGATATTTATGTTTTAACCCCTTTATGACCTTGGAAATTTTCGTTTTTTCATTTTGTTTTTGCTCCCCTGCTTCCAAGAGCCATAACTTTTTTATTTTTCCATCAATATAGATATATGATGGCTTTTTTTTTTGCGGGACGATTTGTACTTTCATATGTAATCATTTATTTTACCATATAGTGTACAGGGAAATTGCAAAAAAAATTGTAAATGCAGTGAAATTGAAAAAAAAAATGCAATAAACAACGTTTATTTTTTGGGTATTTTTAGTCGCCATGTTCACTATATGGTAAAACTGATGTAACAGGGTGATGCCTCGGGTCGGTATGAGTTCGTAGACCCCCAAACATGTATGCCTTTACGGGGTGTCTAGGTTGTAAAAAAAAATTCAGAGGTTTGAAAAAAAAAAAAACTGACTTTTTGCGCCATGTTCTGCGACCCGTAGCTTTCTCATTTTTCGGGAATCTGGGGCTGTGTGTTGCTTTTTTTTTGCGCCTTAAGCTATCGTTTCTAATGATACCATTTTTGGGGGATCCACAGTTTTAATCGCCTGTTATTGCATTTTATAGCAATGTTGCGGCGACCAAAAAAAACTGAATTTTGACGTTTGGACCTTTTTTTTTCCGTTACAGAGTTTACGGCTCTCATTAACGGATTTAATGTGATGATAGATCGGGGCGATTCTGAACGCGGCGATACCAAACGTGTATTTTTTTTTAATACTTTTATTGTGATTGGGGGAAAAGGGGGGTGATTTGAACTTTTATATATTTTTTTTTTTACAGGTTTTTAAAACTATTTTTTTATTAATTCTTATTTTTACAGTGCCCCATAGAGAGTTACCCTGCTGCACAGGCTGATCACTTCTGGGAGATACAGATGAGCTGCAGCTCATCAGTATCTCCCAGAATTGCGGACGGGCTGTGGTTGGCAGCACCTGCCAACCACAACCCGGAAGTGCTCTCTGACAACATCCTGGGCCTAGCCAGGACCCCGGGCTGTCACGTGAGCGCTGGAGATCCCGTGATATTATTTCCGGAGCAGGCATGGAACAGAGCGTTCCCCGCCGCTACCACCTTTGGATCCCGCTGTCAGTGATTGTCAGCAGGATCCAAGAGGTTAACAGCGACGATCGGATCCTGGATCGGATCAGTGCTGTTATCAGCTGAGATGTCGGATGTTTGATGCGAGCGCCCGCGCCGGAGCTCACATGAAACCCCCCTTATCGACCCATGATGTTGTACAACGTTATAGGTCGGGAAGTGGGTTAATAATTGTTATTAAATCCGCCTCTTTTGTTGAACATGTGACTTTCTAAAAACCTTGCATATATTAATAAATGTGTCAGCCTGTTTTGTTGTATAGTGTTCTTACTTTATCCTGATAAAATGACGTTCAGGACCCCTGATATAGAAATTCAGAATCCCTAATATTAAAGGAGTTGTCCATTAGTAGACTTATGAATTTAGAACTCAAATTCAAAATAGAAACAATCTTTATTGACCTCCTCTGGCAGCACAATAATTGCGATGTCAGCATCATTGATGTGACTTTGTTTATCATGCGCTGGCTTCAGCCACTGAGCAGTTGCTCTTCAGATAGAGCCTTTACTATCTCATCAAAGTGGACATCCACCCTAAAGAAATATTGATGAACTGACGGGTGGCCACTCATTGGCTACAACCTGCACCTGACACAAATTATATCACTCCCGGGAACAGTAGCGCTGAGTGCCACTGCAGGGGACTATGCTTGGATTGTCTATTAATGTACAACCTATTTAGTATACCATATTGTGCAGATTATAAAGCGCACCAGATTATAAAATGCACCCCAAATTTTAGAAGAATAAATGAAGACACATTCATTTTAAAAATTTAGTCCGTCCTATAATCCTTGGCCCATTTTATAAATGACTAGTTGTAGAGTCCGTCGTTGCCCAGGCGTAATACCCATACATTGACATAATGCTAATATCACCCGATATGGCAATATCACCCATACATAGTAATGAATTTATGTGTATATGTATGTATCATAGCTCTGCCCACAAGTAGCTCTGCCCCTTCACACTAGCCATGCCCACTCCATAATAGCTCTGCCTCTTTATAGCTCTACCCCTCCACATAGTCCCAGGGCAGGGCTAATGTGGAATGGGCATGGCTGTGGAGTGGGCGGGGACTATATACATACACACACTCAGCTTTGTATATGAGATAAACTGTGCAGCTTCTCTGGGGGGGGGAATGGTGGTGGCACGATTAAACCAATGCTAAGGAGTTGCAAGGCTGTGTGGATGAGATTTTAAGGCAGCAGCTCGCAGGGTGCCATTGAATCCCAGGCAGTTGACGCAATTGTCGAGAGAAAAAGGCTGTTGAGGCGGCACAGTCACAGATCAATATCTCCAGTTGTCTGAGATTTACATCTGAGCACAACGCCGAGGATGGAATTCCCATCTTCCGAGATGTTCATCTGCACCTGTGCTGCCCTCCACAGCCATTTCCCTTTCATCCATCACTTAATCTGCTGGGAGATTAATGGTGTCCGATGAAAACCTGAAGGAATACCCAAGCCAAACAGCTTTGGGCCCCTTGTTTTGCCCAACTGTGCTGTCGGTATTGCCAACCCCCACCACCGCGACCCCTGTCTAATGTGCCGACACTCCACCCCACAGTACCCATGCCCCCTCACGCCCAGTAATTTGCTAACTGCTGTTCAGATTATAAAACAAACCCCCATTTTCCCCTCCAATTTTTAGTGAAAGGGGAAGTGTTTTTATAATCCCAAAAATATGTTACTTTATTTTATGGAATGAATGTAGCTCCAGGTCTTTGGAACTTCCATGCTGGTTAATATTCCCAGTTTTTTTTCATGCTTTCTTGTACTCAGCATTGTTGATCCATATGGTCACTGGAAAGAAAAAAGCAGCAGGAAAAATGATACCACTATTAATACTATCATCACGAGATAATAGAGTTGATGTTGTCACATGAGCAAATACTAAAATATTTGGTTTGGGTTTATTCATACCGAACTATTCGAGTATTTGTCACAAAAACTAACCTAATGCAAGTCAGTGGGGAACTCGGACATTTTTCTGGGAAATATCAGGTGAGTGGCAAATTGTATTGGAAGGAACAACACGGACTTCACATCACATCTGGGGAGCTATTGATATTCTTTCTTGAACTATCTACACATTTAACACAGCACTCTTCTTATAGTTGAGTTATTATTCCTATCAAATGATAAAAAGGAAAACCCCTAACAAACAAATGTCAACAATATGTTTGTATATCTAAAAATGGTACCAATAAAAACTTTAATTAATCCCACAATAAACAGTAGCAGACCTAGAAATCACTGGACCCCATAAAAGTCCTACTTCGCCTCTAACCATCCTCCACAAAAAAAAAATATTTGTGGTCATACCAAGCAATTTTTTAAAATAAATAATAATAATATATTTTTTTATTTATATAACAACAACATATTCTGCATCAATTTACCATTCAAAGAGAAATTATATAGGCAGTATCAAACATTACAGAGTAACTAGTTGATGAGCGAATCTGCTTGTCACTATTCAGTTACTCACACAGATATTACGGTATTCAGGGTACTCAATACATGAGTATTTTTTATGCTCGCCTTGCGAGATTCGAGAGACCCCAACCAGCATATTTGGTGCTTGATTTTCAGCCACTAAACATGCTGTCTTGATTGGCAATCACAGTACGCCATAGCCATGTTGCTTGTGGCATTACTGTGATTGGCTGGCCGCCCAGCATCATAGTATCTATATAAGCCCTGCCACTGCCATCTTGCATACATCCGCATCCAGAAATAGCATAGGGGAGTGTAGGGGACAGAGCAAGCACCATGTATGGAGAGTGTTTCTGCCACCTAAATATAACACAAATTTTTTAAGAGCTACATCAAGTCTATACTAGGTCAGAATAGGGAGAGTTTTTTTGAAGCAGGGGGCAGACAAAACAGAGTAGTGCTCCAGTATCCTCCATATTAGAACAACAGCTCTCTTTAGAGCTACATTTCCAGCACACATGTTATACTATCTAATAGAATAGTTGCCTTTTCTGGTGTCTATTAAAAAGCGCAGGTCCTTCTCCCCACTGTAATTTTTGGGGTCACAGTTTGCTTGGCCTGTG
This sequence comes from Allobates femoralis, assembly GCA_033576535.1. Lineage (NCBI taxonomy): Eukaryota > Metazoa > Chordata > Amphibia > Anura > Aromobatidae > Allobates > Allobates femoralis. The sequence continues at coordinate 4,748 of JARQOC010001709.1, forward strand.
CCATAAAAATCCAAATATAATACGGTCCTAGTGTACTCTTAAAATCCCCGCCAAAAAGAGTTGTTGCCTTTTCTGAGGTCCTTTAAAAGCATTAGTCCTTTTCACCCTGTAAAATTTTTTGGGGTCACAGTTTGGATCCTAATGAGCTCTTTAAATCCTGTCAAATTGAGTACCATATTTTTTGGTTTATAAGACGCACAGGATTAAAAGATGCACCCCAAATTTGGTGAAGGAAAAGAGAAAAAAAAAATTTTTAATGTTAAATGGGGGCCGCCTTATAATGCCAGTGTCTGTCTTACAATCAGTTTATATATGTCGTCAGTCCTGGGTACATGCCCCCCATCCTAGTATATATGATCCCCATCTTTGTATATATTGTCCTCCATCCTGGTATATATCCCCATTTTGGTATGTATACCAACCTGAAAAGGTGAGTTTGGTCACTTGCGCCCCTAACCTTACCCATCACTAGGTTTTTCAAAGTGTGCGCTCTCTATTCTTCATTTTCATTTTGGTATCTATGATCTGATGACCTAGAGTAACATAAACAGACTTCACAGAAATAGTTTGGCAACTGTACTGACCGCAGTCCCTGACTAAATACCGCAACTAGAAGTAGCCGTGGGATGTAACTAACCATGCCCTAGACACCTCGACACGGGCGGAGAACTAGCTACCCCTAAAGATGGAAACAGGAAAGTCTATCTTGCCCAATCAGAACCCAAAAAGAATAGCAGCCCCCTATGGGATATTGACTGAGAAACAGGAGAGGAAAAAACACACACAGGCAGATAATAGTTTAGCAAAAAAGGCCACGCTAGCTAGATAGTAAGGACAGGATGAAATACTATACGGTCAGTATTAAAATACTATCAAGAACCTCCAACACAGATAGTAACCAAAAAAATAATCCTGATCTTCTAAGACTCGCCGCCCTCTATATCTGCAGGACCATCTGTGGAATCAAACTAGAATAGATAGATTCTAACACCAGCAGAACTGGAAGTTGCAGACAACAGTGAATAGCGCTTCATACCTTGGAAGAAAACTTCCTAACTGAGAGCAGGTAAACAAATATGCAGACTAAATATCAACCCACAACTCAGAGAAAGACAAGCAATAAGCAGATCCTCAAGCACACAACATGTGTGCCACAAAATAGCCAAACACCATTCACTTAGCTTGCAAGGATTCAGCAGACCAGGAAGAAACCAGGGAGAGATGTGGATACCTCCAGAAATAATTATAACTGGCAGAGATTGATCAGCTCCAACCACCTATATGCCCAATCCGAAGCAGACTGCCAATCATCAGGATCAGCTGAGGAACTCTCCAAAACACAGCCAGCTGCATCACCAACAACAACCACAGGAGGGAGCTCACAACCAGAATTCTTCATCAAGTAATTCACAACAGCCTCCATCCTGGCAATATGTCCCTTATCCTGATATATACAGGATAGGAGAGACATATATATGTCCCCCATCCTGTATACATGTGCCCCATCCTGTATATCAAAACACAGAAGGAACAGGGGCAACCAATGCTGCCCGGCTTATCGGAGAGAATGCTCTGGAGCGACCGGTGTTCGGCCAGGTGGTGCCCGTCACTAGGCAACATATAATATAGTCTTGAAATAAGGAAGACGGCACCACCCGGTCTGTTGCTGTGCTTTTATTCAGGGTGCAATATTTACATGGTGCAGGGAGGGGGGGTGTATAGCTGAGGTGACGACGGCACCGTTTCGCGCAGCGTGCGCTTCCTTGTGACCCGTGGAAGCGCACGCTGCACGAAACGGTGCCGTCGTCACCTCAGCTATACACCCCCCTCCCTGCACCATGTGAATATTGCACCCTGAATAAAAGCACAGCAACAGACCGGTGAGTGCCGTCTTCCTTATTTCAAGACCCCATCCTGTATATATTTGCCCCCATCCTATATACATGCACCCCCATCGTGTATACATGTGCCCCCATCATGTATACATGCTCCCCATCCTGTATAATATGCCGCCATACTGTATACATGTGGCCCCATCCTAAATACATTTGCTGCCATCCTGTATACATATGCCCCCATCCTTTGTACAGGTTCCTTTGTGTATATATATTCCCCCCTAGACCCACCATGGTTTATCGAGAAGGGGGCTGCGCCGTGGAGTGGGAGTGTCGGTGGCAGATTTTAGAATGTGGGGGCACAAGATGGAGATCTGCAGCCATTTTCAAGAGGTCATAACCCCCTAGCATCCAGCTACATCTTTGAATGCAGGCACAGAAAACATGGCGGCGCCCACCACAAAGTGCCCCCACCCTCCGAAAACCTCCCTCTGGCACCCCCGCTCCATGGCGCCGCTGCCTCCCTCAGTAATATACATATTATATATATATTTTGTTAAAGATTCAGATTTTAGGACACACCCCCGTTTTTCCTCCCAATTTGGGAGGAACAAAGATGTGTCTTAAAATCCAAAAAATCCGGTATTTGCCTTTTCTGGTGTCCTTTAAAAAGCTCTGGATCTTCTGCTCCCTGTAAGCTTCGGGGCACACCTTGCTTTGCCTGTGCCAAAAAGTCCCAAATATTAAAAGGGTCCTGCTAAACTATTCAAATACTGTGAAATACAGTACTAACATTTTTTTGTTGTCATCTCTGCACCCTAAGTTTGGTGTTAGATTTTTCTTGCAACCTGAAGTATATACAATATATGTTTACAAAAAAACAATATGCTAAAGCATTGCATTAAGGGAGAGGGACATGGACTTGGGCGTGGTGTTGACAGGTCAGAAAAAGGTTGATGCATCTACAATATTCCTGTCACAATTTGCCAACCCACGATGTAAGCCTGTGTTTGAAGCCAGAAGAGCGAGAGCATGTTCTGTCTTGGATGGCAGACAAGGCCTCCTGTCAGTTCTCAAGCACACCAAATCTTCCACACAGTCTAGTCTCAGTAGCCAAAAGTTCTGGGCCATCCAAATCCTAAACCTGGTCCTCCTTCCTCCCCATCATGAGTCACAGGAGACATATAACCCTAAACTTGGCCACTCTGAGGATCTGTTTTGTACGTATCCTTTTGTTGTCTCTGGCCCTCACCATGCAGCATTGAAGAAGGACGGGAGGAGTTGGTGTGTGTTGATGAACCAATATTTGAGCACCCAGGGCTACAAGAAAGCTACTTTGAGCAATGTGATTTACTGTTTTAAGAGGTGTAAGAAGATGATGAGACACAGTTGCCATCAGGTCAGCCCTAAAATCTCAACTTGGAAGGAGGTCCAGATTTAGGAATTGGAAGATGAGGTGATCAATGATGAGGCCATGGATCCAACTGGGAACGGTGGCATGCATAGCAAGACAGCAGCACAGAGAGGGGTAGATTTGTGGCACAAACAAAGTCAGGAAGGAGTAGTGGTTTGACCAGATTGAGAACTGGTCAAGTGTTCCCAAGAGCAACTACACTCGGCCAGATCTCAGACCAAGGGGCGTTCTCCCCATTATGTCACTTTTTTTCTGATAGTTCTTCAGAGAAAAATACAGTAATTTGCAGCATCTGCCATACTAAGCTGAGGAGAGGCAAGAAGAATGCCAACTGAGCACCAGCATTATGCTGAAGCAAATGTCAGCCAAGAACCCAGTAGGTTGGTTGGAACACCTGGATACAAAATCTGTGTCTCTGGGTGAAACCACTGCCGTGTTGCCTGTGCTATGTCATTCTCAATCTGCTGTTCGGGAAGCAGGCGCTCTTACCTCCTCCCACAAACTGCAGTTGCACAGACACAGAAAAAAATGTCAAACACACCCACTTTGTTGCCCCAACTAAACATGCAGTTGTCCATGGCCCCAGATCTTGCAAAGGAAGCATAAATAACCATCCATGCACCCGCAGGTACCAACACATTCTGGCTCACATTGCTAGATTGCTTGCCCTGGAAATGTTGCTGTTTAGATTTGTGGGAATGGAGTCTTTCTGTGATCTCTTGGCTGTGGCTATCCCATGATACTTGGTTCCCTGCCATCACGATTTTGCCTGGTGTGCCATTAAACAACCACATTTTAAACAACATCAATTATGCTCTGACCAATGCCGTAATCGGGGAGGTCCACCTAACACAGTTGGGCAATTTGTTGTGGGACAGGGTATGATACATTTCCTGATGGCACACTCGGTGAACCGACAGAGTCGCAACCTGGAACATCTCGCATCCTCACCACACCTACAATAGTGGGCACAAAACTTCCAATGAATAGGAAATTATACTGCGCAGCAGCTCACTGCCTGCTTGATTGTTCATTTGGTGTGAAGGCGGTGAGAGTAGCTGGTGATGCCTGGACGTGGGGCTTGCGTGATGTCACAATGTCACGTGAGCCTTAAACCTTGATTATTGACATGCTGGAATTGTGCCACATAGAAGGTGAGTACAGGGTCTATTATTTTACTGGGAGAAACAAATTAATTCAGAAGCAGTTGTCTTAGTAGTGGAAAACCCCTTTAATAAATGAATTACTGCAGTTATATTGACCAAATTCATTAATAGTCACACACCCACTTAACCCCTTAGTGACGGAGCCAATTTCCACCTTAATGACCAGACCGTTTTTTGTAATTCTGACCACTCTCCCTTTATGAGGTAATATCTCTGGAACGCATCAACGGATCCTAGCGATTCTGAGATTGTTTTTTTGTGACATATTAGGCTTCATGTTAGTAGTAAATTTAGGTCAATAATTTTTACGTTTATTTGTGAAAAAATAAAAAATTTGGCGAAAATTTTAAAAATTTTGCAATTTTCAAATTTTGAATTTTTATTCTGGTAAAACCAGAGAGCTATATAACACAAAATAGTTAATAAATAACATTTCCCACATGTCTACTTTACATCAGCACAATTTTGGAAAAAAAAAATTGTTAGGACCGTTATAAGGGTTCAAAGTTCATCAGCAATTTCTCATTTTTCAAGACAAAATTTACAAAAACCATTTTTTTAGTGACCACATCAACATTTGAAGTCCCTTTGAGGGGTGTACAATGACAGAAAACACCCAAAAGGTGACACCATTCCAAAAACTGCACCCCTCAAGCTACTCAAAACTACATTCAAGAAGATTATTAACCCTTCAGTGCTTCACACAGGAATGAATGCAAGTGGAATGAAAAAAATAAATACCTTAATATTTTAACCTAAAAATGTTTCTTTAGCCTCAATTTATTCACTTTTACAAGGAACAGCAGGACAAAATTTGTTACCATGTTTCTCCTGAACGCAACAATACCCCACATTGTGGTTCATAAACTGCTATTTGCCCAAACGGCAGGAACTCAGAACGGACGGAGATCTATTTGAATTTTGGAAAGCAAATTTGGCTGAAATAGATGACAGATTACCATCTTTCACTTCTTGGACCCCTGGGGTACCTAAACAGCAGAAATCCCCCACAAGTGACCCCATTTTGGAAACTAGAACCTTCAAGGATTATATCTAGGGGTATAGTGAGCAGTTTTGAACCCTCAGGTACTTCACAGAATTTTGATAGCAATAGGTCATCATAATGAAAATTTTCTTTTTTTTCACAAAAGTGATGCTTTAGCACCACATTTTTCACTTTTTACAAGAAGTAACACCATAAAGTGGACCCCACAATTTGTTGCCCACATTCTTGTGAGCGCGTGGATACCCCGCATGTAGTCAAAACGTTCTGTTTCGACAAACGGCAGACTCAAACGGACGGAGCGCTATTTGAAATTTGGAAAGCAAATTTGGGCTGTATTTGGAATAGATTGTCATATTTGCAGAACCTATGTAGTACAAGAACAACTGAAAACCCACAGAAATGGATTTTTTGTAAGCTTTAACCCTGTAATGTATTTGGTCAAGGGACGATACTGAGTAGTTTGTTCCCACTTTTTATTATGTATCATTTTTTCTTCAGGGTAAAATTGAATGAATTCCAGGACCCATTCAAAACGTTGCCAGACTTTGCGCTACCAAACATGAAGATCCTTCCAGGAATTATTTACTCACAAAGGGCGGGCAATGCCCCGAAAAACATAATTGCTGATTATAAAACATAGCCTTGCTCACAAAATAGTTGTCCTGCAATTGGGTATATTGTAGCAGGAATGCAAAACTCTACTGGCATGAAGGGCATAATGGAGGGAAAATGTTAGCCAGCTATTGGCAAACTTGTGCTTGTTGTAGAGATGAAGGAAAACACCAGCAGGTAGGGATGAGCGAGTCTACTCGCTAGGACTCGTTAACTCGGGCGATTCTTAAGGGACTCGCTGGACTCGGTAATCGGCGATCTTTTAGCGAATACTCGCTCAGTAACGAGTCAATGCAAGTTCAATGTTTTTGTCAGAGTTATTTTATCTCACTCGCTAGACTCGCTAGACTCGCTCTATCACATCGCTATATAGCTTGAATCTCCCCCCAAACAGCAGCGAGTCTGAGCGAGTCTACGAGTCCGAATCCTAGCGAGTCTGCGATTTCCGAGTCCTGTATTCTCTATTCGGGACTCGCGAATCCAGAATCTTTTATGTTACTAGTCAGCATTGCGTGTTAGGTCAAAAACTTGTGAAGAAGGACAAGCATCTTAGCCAATCATAGTCAGTAATCCATAGCAGCTTTGGTTGTGTCAGGACTATGATTGGCTGCTGTCCATCGTGATCCTATGTCATCTATGACGGCAAGGCAGTATATAATGCTTGCCCCCGCCATTTTGGGCACATTCCGAGAAGAGCTGACTAGTGCAGGGAGACTTGGAGCAGATCTAGGGACAGTTAGGCAGTTAGGAGTCACATATAACCCAAAAGTTCTTTTCAGAACTAACAGGACGGAGTGTAGGAGTCAAGATTCCTCACACATAACCCAAAATTTCTTTTCAGAACTACCAGGCGGAGGATTGCTGTACAGGACTGTAAGGAAGGGGAGATAGGAGCAGCCTTACAGTGAATCCAGCACCATCCTCAGAGCTTAGTTCACCCAGCTTTCCGCAGAGCTGTAATCCTAAGCTTTTTTTCTTATTTTTGGCACTAGTTCTACCAAATAATTTTGGTGCCATTTTTCCAAAAAAATTTCCTGTGCCAGTGCGTTGCTGTACGGTGTCCTGCCTGCAGCTCGCACGGTACTTGTAAACTTGCACGCACCCAGCACCGCAGCCTAACAGTGCCTGGTTTCTGCGTACTAAACAATTTTTTTTCCTGTGCCAGTGCTTGCTGTACGGTGTCCTGCCTGCAGCTCGCACGTACTTGTAAACTTGCACGCAGCCAGCCACACCGCAGCCTAACAGTGCCTGGTTCTGCGTACTAAACAATTTTTTCCTGTGCCCAGTGCGTTGCTGTACGGTGTCCTGCCTGAGCTCGCACGGTACTTGTAAACTTGCACGCAGCCAGCACCGCAGCCTAACAGTGCCCTGGTTCTGCGTACTAAACAATTTTTTTTCCCGTGCCAGTGCGTTGCTGTACGGTCCTGCCTGCAGCTCGCACGGTACTTGTAAACTTGCACGCAGCCAGCACCGCAGCCTAACAGTGCCTGGTTCTGCGTACTAAAAAATTTTTTCCTGTGCCAGTGCGTTGCTGTACGGTGTCCTGCCTGCAGCTCGCACGGTAACTTGTAAACTTGCACGCAGCCAGCACCGCAGCCTAACAGTGCCTGGTTCTGCGTACTAAACAATTTTTTCCCTGTGCCAGTGCGTTGCTGTACGGTGTCCTTGCCTGCAGCTCGCACGGTACTTGTAAACTTGCACGCAGCCAGCACCGCAGCCTAACAGTGCCTGGTTCTGCGTACGAAACAATTTTTTCCTGTGCCAGTGCGTTGCTGTACGGTGTCCTGCCTGCAGCTCGCACGGTACTTGTAAACTTGCACGCAGCCAGCACCGCAGCCTAACAGTGCCTGTTCTGCGTAGAAACAATTTTTTTCCTGTCCCAGTGCGTTGCTGTACTGGTGTCCTGCCTGCAGCTCGCACCGGTACTTGTAAACTTGCACGCAGCCAGCACCGGCAGCCTAACAGTGCCTGGTTCTTGCGTACGAAACAATTTTTTTCCTGTGCCAGTGCGTTGCTGTACGGTGTCCTGCCTGCAGCTCGCACGGTAACTTGTAAACTTCCACCAGCACCAACCGCAGCCTAACAGTGCCTGGTTCTGCGTACTAAACAATTTTTTCCTGTGCCAGTGGCGTTGCTGTACGGTGTCCTGCCTGCAGCTCGCCGGTACTTGTAAACTTGCACGCAGCCAGCACCGCAGCCTAACAGTGCCTGGTTCTGCGTACTAAAACAATTTTTTCCCTGTGCCAGTGCGTTGCTGTAAAGGTGTTCTGCCTGCAGCTCGCACGGTACTTGTAAACTTGCACGCAGCCAGCACCGCAGCTAACAGTGCCTGGTTCTGCGTACGAAACAATTTTTTTCCTGTGCCAGTGCGTTGCTGTACGGTGTCCCTGCCTGCACTCGCACGGTACTTGTAAACTTGCACGCAGCCAGCACACGCAGCTAACAGTGCCTGGTTCTGCGTACAAACAATTTTTTCCTGTGCCAGTGCGTTGCTGTACGGTGTCCGCCCTGCAGCTCGCACGGTACTTTGTAAACTTGCACGCAGCCAACACCGCAGCCTAACAGTGCCTGGTTCTGCGTACGAAACAATTTTTTCCTGTGCCAGTGCGTTGCTGTACGGTGTCCCTGCCTGCAGCTCACACGGTACTTGTAAACTTGCACCAGCCAGCACCCGCAGCCTAACAGTGCCTGGTTCTGCGTACTAAACAATTTTTTTCCTGTGCCATTGCGTTGCTGTACGGTGTCCTGCCTGCAGCTCGCACGGTACTTGTAAACTTGCACGCAGCCAGCACCGCAGCCTAACAGTGCCTGTTCTGCGTACTAAAACAATTTTTCCCTGTGCCATGCGTTGCTGTACGGTGTCCTGCCTGCACTCGCACGGTTACTTGTAAACTTGCACGCAGCCAGCACCGCAGCCTAACAGTGCCTGGTTCTGCGTACTAAACAATTTTTTCCCCTGTGCCAGTGCGTTGCTGTACGTGTCCTGCCTGCAGCTCGCACGGTACTTGTAAACTTTGCACGCAGCCACACCCCGCAGCACCTAACAGTGCCCTGGTTCTGCGTACGAAACAATTTTTTTCCTGTGCCAGTGCGTTGCTGTAACGGTGTCCTGCCTGCAGCTCGCACGGTACTTGTAAACTTGCACGCAGCCAGCACCCGCAGCCTAACAGTGCCTGGTTCTGCGTACGAAACAATTTTTTTCCTGTGCCAGTGCGTTTGCTGTACAGTGTCCTGCCTGCAGCTCGCACGGTACTTGTAAACTTGCACGCAGCCAGCACCGCAGCCTAACAGTGCCTGTTCTGCGTACTAAACAATTTTTTCCCTGTGCCATTTGCGTTGCTGTACGGTGTCCTGCCTGCAGCTCGCACGGTACTTGTAAACTTGCACGCAGCCAGCACCGCAGCCTAACACTGCCTGGTTCTGCGTACTAAACAATTTTTTTTTCCTGTGCCAGTGCGTTGCTGTACGGTGTCCTGCCTTGCAGCTCGCACGGTACTTGTAAACTTGCCCACGCAGCCAGCACCGCAGCCTAACAGTGCCTGGTTCTGCGTACTAAACAATTTTTCCCTGTGCCAGTGCGTTGCGTGTACGGTGTCCTGCCTGCAGCTCGCACGGTACCTTCCATCTCTCTTAAAATATTGTTAGCCTCTAGTGTGTACCTTTCACGAAATAGTACCTGCTACTTGTTTTACAAGCCCCCAGAAAGCCACCAGAAATTATAAAATGTCACACAAAAAACCAAATCCCAAAAAAAGTCTTGCTAAGGGACAGGGACGAGGTACAGGCATTGGTAGTCGTGGCCAACTATCCACCAGTTCGGGCAGACAGACGAGGATAGATCGATCGTTCCCCTGTCTAACTTTCCCCGTCAGGAAAGTAAACGAGTATTGAGGCCGGAAGACGAACAGCATCTAACGTCTTGGCTGGCAGACAAGTCCTCAACAACAGGTTCTTGCAGCACTCAAGGTACCTTGAGCACTGTGTCTACTGTTGGTACATACCATGCTGGGTCATCTAATCCACCAACCTCTTCACAGTTCCTCAACCAACACAGCCCCCATGAAAAATGTTGACACAGACATGGGTCACTCAGATGACTTATTTGGTACATATAATCCTTTAACATGAATCCGGTTTGCCAGACTCCGTAGTAGATGAGATACTTGATGAAGAATTGTCCAATCATGGACAAGTTTTAGAGACACCCCGGCCACATGAACGTGTCTTTCAGCAAAGTCTTAGACCGTCTCAGGAGTTGGAGGATGATGATGATGAGACAGTGACACACTTGTCTCTGGGGAGCAAAATCTATCTTGTTATCGGGAAGATTTAGAAGAGGAAGGGGTTGATGATGAACAACTGATCCCACGTGAATGTTGCGATGCAGAGCCAGCAGAGCAGCACGGAGGGGAAGAAAGTGTGTATGTCCCACCAACAAAGGCACCAAGGCCGACTCCTCCCACCAGAACTGAAAGAGTCACCACTGTTGCCCCAAATGTGTCCACTGTGGCTCAAAATTTGTCAACTGTTGGACAAAATGCTCAAATGTGGGCCTCAGTAATCCCTTAGGGAGTACAGTCAAGCCTAGAGGTCGGTCAGCCACTGTTGGAAATTTTTTTAAAGATGGGCCTTCTCAAGAAAATGTGGTCATCTGTACCATCTGCCATGCAAGGCTAAGCAGAGGCCACGGGAAAGGAAACCAGAGCACCAGCAGTATGCGGAAGCACATGGCTGGTCAGCACCCTATTCAGTTGGTCAAAAGTGCAGCCTTCCACAACAGTGTCATCTGACCCAAAGACTGCGACGGTAACTCAGATACGTCCGTCACAATCAAGTGTTGCTGAAGCTGGTCCAGCTCATATGTACTCATCGCAAGCAGCGGTTGCAGAGAGACTGAACACGAGTGCAGACAGTTCTCGGTCAGGAACAATCCTTACAGTTATCAGTGACACAGCTGTACGAAAGGAAGCAAAATACCACTCTTCCCACCCATTAGCCAAAAAAATAAATGCCCAGATAGCTAAGTTGTTAGCAGTCGAGATGTTCCGTTTAGGCTTGTGGTACAGACCTCCTTTCCGTGAGCTTTTGGCTGTGGCAGTACCCGACGCTCTCGGTTCCAAGCCGCCACTACTTTTCACGTTGTGCCGTCCCCGCGTTACATGAGCATGTCATTAACAACCTCAAGCGTGCCCTCAACCAACGCTGTAACCGGGAAAGTACACCTTACTAACGGACACGTGGACAAGCAGTTCAGGACAGGGCCGGTACATCTCGCTCACCGCGCATTGGATCAACGTTGTGGGAGAGTGTGCCAAACGATGTTAGTGTTACATCAAACATCCTAACCACGCCACGGATAGCTGGCACAACCTCATCAGGGTCTCTGCATCATCCTATATTCCACTACCCCCATCTTCCGCTTCCTCGACCAATCCTAAATTTGCCCTCAACATCACGGCCAAGTTGGGAGGTTTGCTGCAGTGCTTCTAGCAAGACGCCAACAGGCTCTGCTGAAGCTGAACTGTTTAGGTCACAACAACCGCACACTGCAGTACAGCTGTTAAAGTCTGAAGGAACAGACAGATGATGGCTATCCTTCCACTCCAACTCCAGACCGGTCTCGTGGTGAGCGACAATGGTCGTAACCTAGTGGCTGCACTAAAGCTCGGAAACGCTTGTGCACGTGCCTTTGCATGGCTCACGTGCTGAATCTAGTAGTGCAGAAATTCCTGCGTACATACCCAGAGCTATGTGACCTACAGGAGAAGGTGCGTCGAGTTTGTGCACATTTTCGTCATTCGTCAACAGCGTTGGAAAACTTTCATTTGCTTCAAAAGCAATTGAATTTGCCCAACCACAGACTCATTTTGTGACAATGCCGACAACGATGGAACTCTAACATTCCATATGTTATCGAGGATCAATGAGCAGCAGAGGGCAAATATCCGAGTATCAGTTGCAACATGCCCGTCAGACCGCAGTCAGCCACGACATATTAGTACAATGGAGTGGGTGTGGATCGCTGACACATCTGAGGTTTCTTGATAATTTTACTACTGCACAAAACTGGTGAGCGGTGATCAGTCCATCATCAGTGTCACTATACCCATGCTGTGTCTGCTGAAAGAATCCCTCATTAATCAGAAAAATGAAGCATTGAGAGCCCAGCAGATGGCTATGGAGCCAGATTTAAACAGCGCAGTACCTAGCCAGCAAAAGCCAGTATGACCAGGCAACAATGGCTCCTGAGGAGGAACAGGAGCAAGACGATGAAGAGGATTTATTTTTTTGTTGGTGCCGATGTCAACCCAGATGGTACTCACAAACCCCAGCTTTGTGTCTGTCCACCATGGGTGGCCTGGAGAGGAGGAGGCGGAGACAGACTTTGCGGATAGAATGGGTATTGGAACATCGTTCTGAGGACACTGAAGACATGACTCTATGCAGCTTAGGACACATGGCTGACTTCATGTTGACTTGTCTGCTAGAAGACCCACGAGTGATTAACATATTGCACAACGACCTCTACTGGTTGGGCCACCTTTCTGGACCCACGTTATAAAGATAAATTCACCTCGCTGCTGTTTCAGTCACCACGTGGCTTGACAATTGACTATTTCAAGAGGTTCTTGTGGATAATATGCTTCGAATATCACCGTCAGACAACACTCTGCCCATAGTTAGCAACTCTGTTGCAACAGCAGCCTTTGGTCGGGGCACAATCATCCACGCTGTCCAGAAGAGATGCTGGAAAGATGTCCGCAAAGTGGGCTATGTTTCAATAAGCCATCGAACCTGCAGCGCCATGTTGCTCCAGTAACCATCTCTCGGAGACAGAAACTTACCAACATGGTACAAAATAACTTAAGTGACAGTACCTGCTTCCTGACTGATGCCGCAGTCCCGTTTAAATTACTGGGTCTCCAAGCTCCACACTTGGACAGAGCTCTCGTTGTATGCCTTGAGGTGCTGGCATGCCCTGCAGCAAGTGTGACATCAGAGCGGGTTTTTCAGTGCCGCTGGGGTATCATAACTTGATACCAGGACACGTCTTTACTCCAGAGAATGCAGACAGGCTTACTCTAATTAAGTTTAATAGGAACTGGATTTCCACAAGACTTCTCGAGCCCTGAAGATGACAGTACTCAGAGCTGAAGTGCCACGTTCAACATCAATATGATATAATTAATCATTGTATTATATTGTGTCTTTTTGGTACAAGCAGTATGTAACAAGACCGTAACGATTTGCGTAACCATGTTCCTGCAACCTGGTAATGAGGCTGCTTCATCTAAACCAACACTACACCTTAACTTTCGGTTTCATTAACCATCACAACACCTTTTCACAAGGAATCAACCTTTATTTTCTGTTAGCAAACATTTAAAAGCCCCTTGGGCTAATTTTTTGAGCCACCCTGGCTAACAAACGGATCAGGCCCTTAGGCCTGGCATTTAAAACCCAAAATGCAAAACACCCCCTGGGCAATTTTTGGGAAACACCCAGCCTAAGAGGCTTATCATGGCCCTTAGGCCGCATTGACACAAAAAATGCCAAACAGCCCCTTCGCAAATTTTTGGAGCCACCATGGCTAACAAGCTTAAACATGGCCCTTAGGCCGCATTATACCCAAAATGCAAAACAGCCCCTTGGGCTAATTTTTGGAAACACCCAGCCTAAAGGGGGCTTATCATGGCCCTTAGGCCTGCATTAACACTTAAAAATGCCAAACAGAGCCCCTTGGCTAATTTTTGGAGCCACCATGGCTAACAAGCGATCATGGCCCTTAGGCTGCATTTATAACCCAAATGCAAAACAGCCCCTTGGGCTAATTTTTGGAAAAAAACCCAACCTAAGAGGTTATCATGGCCCTTAGGCCGCATTGACAAAAAATGCCAAACATCCCCTTGGGCTAATTTTTGGAGCCACCATGGCTAACAAGCTGTCATGGCCCCTTAGGCCTGCTTTTTTTATACCCAAAAGCAAAACATCCCCTTGGGCAAAATTTTTGGAAACACCCACCAAAGGCTTATCATGGCCCTTAGGCCCTCATTGACACTAAAAATGCCAAAAAAGCCCCTTGGGCTAATTTTTGGAGCCAACCATGGCTAACAAGCTGATCAGGCCCTTAGGCCTGCATTTAAACCCAAAATGAAAAAAGCCCCTTGGGCTAATTTTTGGAAACACCCAGCCTAAGAGGCTTATCATGGCCCTTAGGCCTGCATTTATACCCAAAATGGCAAACAGCCCCTTGGGCTAATTTTTCCAGGCACCAAGGCCTATGCCTCCATCGTGGGCATTGCATGTACTATGCTCCTAGTACAAGCAATTCAATTGTATGGGCCAAGCACCCTGCTTTCTGAAAAAAATGTATATGAAGCCCCTTGAGCTAATTTTTTTAGGCAACAAGCCTATGCTTGCATCGTGGGCATTGCTTGGACTATCATCCTGCTGGAGCCTGGAGAAAGGTCCCCACTTGTACGCTCTGTAGAAAACGCGTAGACGCGATGTGTAGCAGGTAGATGTCCCAGCCTCTCAACATGTGTGTTCCTAGTCTTGTTGCCATAGCGAGGCATTAAGTAACCCCCCAAACACAGGCACTGTTTTATTTGTCAGCAACATTTGTCTGTGGAGTCATGATTTTACACTTAGTAACCAAGGTGACTTCATGCTCCATGCGGTCCGTAAAGTACTTTGCTAAATGATTGCCTCTCTCTCCCCTGTCCTCCACGCCAAATGTCTCGGGGTAATCCTTGACTCATCCCCCTCTCCTTCAAAGCCCCACCTCTAGTTCCTAACCAAGTCCCTGTCACTCCAACTCAAAAATATTTCAAGAATTTGCTCGTTACTCAACCCTGACACAGCTAAAACACTCATTAAATGCCCTCATCATCTCCCGCCTTGACAACTGGAACCTCCTTCGCACAGGCCTCCTGCCAACTCTCTTGCACCCTCCAATCTATACTAAACTCTGCTGCCCGACTAATCCATCTGTCCTCACGCTACTCACCTGTCTACACCCCCTGCCAAGCCCTTCACTGGGTCCCCGCCCCACAGAGAGCTCACTTTAAAACACTGATCATGACATTCAAAGCCTTACACAACCTATCCCCACCATACATCTCCGACATGAATCTCCCGATACCATCCCTCACGCTACTGCGTTCATCCAAAGAACTTCTCCGACACTCTCCCCCCTCATCTCCTCTTCCCACAACCGCATACAGATTTTTCCCAGGGCATCAACCATGCTCTGTAACTCGCTTGCCCCACCTCATCACTCACTCCCTACCCTGGGAACCTTCAAGAAACACCTAAAGACTCACCTCTTTCCGACAGGCCTACAACCTGCCATGACACCCCGCTACACGCCCCACGACCGACACCTTCCCCACCCTATTGTATCCCCACCCACCCCTCGTTGAATGTGAGCCCACGCGTACAGGGTCCTCTCCTGTTGTACCTTTATGACCTTATTGTCTATGTTTATTGTACTTCTCCTTGTGTACCTTATCCTCATGTAAAGCGCCATGGAACCTATCGGTGCTATATAAAAAAAATAATAATTATAATGATGATGACTTTAAGAGCCCACCCACAAAACAACCTACACATCCATTCCCTGAAAAAAGACAGACACAAAGCATTTTTGTAAACTGGGTATTATTCCCCCATAATGGTAAAATGTCAGAATTTTTTTTTTTTTTTTTTTTTGGTACAAACTTTGTAAACAGTAGGAAAAATAAGAAATAATAACATAAAGAAATTGGCAATGCACATGAACACAAAAAAAAAACAAAAAAATAAGGGGTCTACAGCTGCTGGTAGGTTGTCCGCATCCTCCGGCCTTGCCAGTAAAGTGACACCATCACCCTGGTCCTGCAAGAGGTCAAGGGCCCCATGAATTGGCCTCCGGCAACCCTTGAGGGTGGATCCTCTGGGCAGGTGTGGGGAAAAAATGGTAGGTCCCTGTTAGGTGGCCATTGTGGGAAAGGTAGGTACAGGCCTCTGGGGTGGCTACAGTGCTGTCCCGGGGTGTGGGCCCTGTCTTGTAGGTTGGAGTGTCTGAGTTGCCACCCCTTCCAAATAATTGAAAACCTCACCTGGGTGGTTTGGTGGGCGACCTGGCGTCAAGCACAATCTGTAATGCTGACCTTGCCCGCAGTAGCCTGTGAAATGGAATTTCACCCAGGAATGGTATCAGATGTGGGCAAAGTCAGCATTACTTTGTGCACGCCGTCTATTAGGTGACCCCGGGATCAGGACCATGGCTGCTGTGAGGTGGGCATCCAGGTTCCTCCTCTTGCGGCCGACATGCCCCAAAGCTGGGGGTTGGTGCTGGTGGCGGGCGGTGGGGTGTTGGTGCTGGTGCGGCGGTGGTGGTGTTGCTGGTGCTGGTGGCGGCGGTGGTGGTGGTGCTGGTGCTGGTCGGCGGTGGTGGTGGTGTTGGTGCTGGTGGCGGGCGGCGGTGGTGGGGGTTTGGTATTCCCCCAGCTTGGCCTTGCTCCTCCACTAAAGGGGCTTCAGGGGCCTCCCTCGCCTGTTCAGGGCAGCTGTGGTGGTGGACGGTTACCACGTCGCCTGCGGTAGTGAACCTCTCTGTGGGTAAAGGCCAAAAAAGTTTGGTGGAAATGCATTGCATTTGGAAACAAAAACATAGGTCAAACATTAAGTTGCACACTTTTTTGACTCTGTGTATCAGTGTATTCAGAATCAGAAATTTTTTATTATTATTAAGAATAACTAACTGTACATAACATAAATGAATACATCACTTTGTTTGCTAATTCCCTAATAATACATAATTTTTCCCCCCTTATTAACCCCCACCCTCCCATCCCATCTAACCTAGACGAACAATAACACCAATGGTTCACATGAAAAAAAGTCCCCCTGACTTCACTGTTAACTTGACATACTTTTAATTTACCAAACTTTTGGTTATATCATCTATGTAAACCAGTAAAGGGGGTTCAAACGTATACAATATATATATATAATATAATATTTAATATAATACAATATATATAATAATGACTATTCAGCCACTATCTCCATCCACTTCTTTCTCAACCCTCGTCCATGGCTCCCATATCGGTGTATTCTGTGTTTTCATTGTTGACCTTAAGATTTAATTGCAGCCAATAAATTAGGACATTTCGGCTCATGGCTCAACCAATATTCTATGTGTGGGTAGTGTTGGTACTCGATTTTTTGACATTCCATTTGAAATTTAAGCATTTGTCTGCCCATTTACACTGTGCCCTGCCTTAGGCAGGACAGCTATTTAGGCACTTGAAGACACATTAGTGGCCACAAGTATAGCATTTATTTTTTGTTGGAACTTTATGTGGACAAAGCTATAGCCTCACACTTTGAGGCAAACACATTCTTCAGGGTTGTTTGCCATCAGATGGACACAAAAAGACGCAGTGTGGGCGACCTTGGTTTCAAAGCACATAACCCAGATCTATAGGGCAGGTGAGTAAGACAGGAAATGTAGTCATGCAGCATAGGTGACACATGAGCATTCGGCGTTAGTGCCCTACACTCCTTGTTGCTGCCATGTATGCTAATCAGGAATGTCTCGGTAAATAAAACCCACAAAACATATGGCTTGGATTTTGAAATGACTGTAATGGACATAGAGTATGGGGTTTTTTTGATCAGCAGGTCACACATCGTTGTTGCCAAACAAGGTGGTATCCCAGATGAACAGTTTTACAATTATTCCAACGGGGCCGAACACAAAGCCGGGAACAGCAAGGGCAAACTTCTTGTTCCCTAAAGTACCTTGGACATAAAAGCCTGTTGCACTGAAAATATGGCCCCTTTAAGTTTGATTTTATACAGCATTAATACACTATGTTTTCGGAGGATTCTTAATGTGGCCATCAGTTAAAAACAAAACAATTAAATTCACATGTGGGCCCTAATATCTACACCATCACCTTGCAGGCCCAAATATACCCATGGGAAAACTGAACCACACATATTTGTAGTGATACAGAGTATGTCCTCTAATGTGTATGACTGTGTCAACAATTTGTGATGGTGTACAAACATTTTAGTGCAAAAGGGGTATATCCTTACAACGTTATTTACCCTAAAAACACCAACAATTACAACATGTAGGGATGTATGTGGCCCTTATGCAAGTGGAGGGAGGCCATTAGGAACTGTGAGGCACCGCCGGCATGATCCGCATGGCCGGGGTAACATCACATGTAGGATCAGAGGATGATCCTGTGCACACTGGCCGGTTTTCCTGTGATGATAATACTGTGTGAACCAACCTGAACACAATGCGGTTTCATGAGCCTAATGAGCAGCAGTGAGAGTGGGATGAGATCGAGGAGTCCATGAGGAATAGGATGTAACGAGTGAGTGCTGACAACCCGGAACACAGGGAGTTAACCTGAGCTGGTCTGACAGGCTGATTAACAGCAGCTGAGGGGGTGTGTCCATGTGGGAGTGGCTGGCACGATAAGAGCCGGCCACCTGAGTGATTGAGAGATTGATTCTGGAAGCTGAGATTGATTCAGATGGAAGCTGAGACCAGCCAAGTGCAGAGCAGTCTAGAGGCTCTGAGTACATGATGGGGGCATGCTAGCTCCATGCCGGTGCCGAGGTCCGGGTCGTGTCCGCACCTGGAGGGGAAGCCGTGGCTGAACCAGGTGGATACTGGTCCGGGCGTGGGGTGAAACACGCCCGGGAAAGGAGCCTGTGGGGATGCCTGGTGGAACCTGTGACACAGGTAGCGAGACCCGGATCCGTGCCCGGTAAGAAAGCAGTTCCCGAGCGATAGTGTGAACTGTGCACCTTGTGTGCGTAAATCATGTTAGGCGAGTATAGACCGCCCTTGGGACCGACTCAGTGGAGTCCGTTAAAGGTCCTGATGATCCGGAATGTATGTAGCCCTTGGAGGCAATTGTATGTAGTGTGCCAGGCGGGCATAGACCGCCTTTAGGTCCGAGTCAGAGTGCTCAGTTAAAGGACCTGATGAAACAATGTGTTTAACTATGTGTATGAGGGCTTAGGTAATGGCCCTGAATGAGAGATGATGACCTATGTAAGACCCATGTATAATCATGTGGAGAGACAGTGACCCAGCTGGTATGGATGATGTTGGAGGCGTTCCGTCCTTGGGACGAGAGGGAGGCTTGCCCTGCTGCATGCAGAGGGTACCTGATCCCTCAACCACGACCTCAAATGGTGTGGGTGTGCCTGTGGTGCCAGAGACAGGGGTAATAGGGCTCCTAGTAGGTATCGGATGTGGTTCCCGTGTACTATGGTTTGCCAATCCCTGTAATGGGCCATGGAGGGGCCACAGTCCATGGATGTGGGCTGTGAGCAGGTGTGTGATCCATGGACGTTTGAATGATGGATCACATACGGTGTGTAAGGTCCCGGTCAGGCAAGATTCCTGACTACGGGTGAATGTATATCATCATGCTGGGGTGACTAAAGCCAGGCGGCAGGTACCGCCATTGGGACCCACAGGGCCCGTTGAGGCGTATGTAACGAAGGTCAGAAGCAGGGGTTAGAAGGGCTCCCGTATTGGGTAACGCGTGGTTAGGCGGGAGGCCGCAGCCCCACGGGTTACTAGGGTTTGCCAATCCCTGTTATGAACCCGGAAGGGTCATCATCGTACTGTAACTTATGTATAGTGTAAGTAGGCCGGAGGCCGTAGCCACCATGGGAGCTGTTAGTAGAGCTCCAATGGGGACAGAGATGGTTACAGGTCCCGGGTTACTATAAAACGTTATGTGCAATATAAGTGTTATGTGATGTTAAATGTAAATGTATGGTGTATTTATGTAAAGTGTTGTTAATCAATGTGATATGTGTCAAACATGCTACCCGGGTTATGTGATTAATATGTGAAAATAAACGGGTAGACATTGCTTAACCTTATAAACACGTGTTCTTGTCGTTTTGCAAGCGGGTTCCCCGGTTTGCTACCTCACAGAACACATACAAATGATGCTTACGACAGGCAAACCAGACAAGGCCACACACCTTAGAGACCATTGCAGGGAAGAACATGGCTTTGTTCCACAAACATGCCAACAATAATAGCTAATTGTGAGGTCACGGAACATTGTGTCTGCCCACCCTGCTTATTTGTCCCAACGTCAGAATGTGACTATAAATGTGTATGTCCTGGATCATTGCCAAAGGTAATAGAAATCTGTTGCACCATGGCAGAAACAAACCCCAGTGTGGGTATGTAAACCAGCACACTCATTATAGAGCTTCATACGTACACTGTGTGCCCTCGTGGACAGGGTCCTCTCCTCTTGTACCTGTACAACCTGATTGTCTTCCTTTACTGTTTTTTGTAGTTAACCATTATCCTCATGTAAAGTGCCATGGAACCTAATGGCGCTATATAAATAAATAATAATAATAGTAGACAACAGTGTTGCAGACACATACCTTGGCATACGGGCCACCGGTCCAAGGAAGGACAGCCGGTCGTAATGTTTGTAGATCAGCTCTGGAGCTGCTCCCGGGTCCCCCTCTGCGATCTGTCGATATTGTTTGCGATGTTGATCGCGGCAGCTCCTCCAACGCTTTTGAAGATGGTCAACTGTGAAATGATTTCAAACCGGTTTAGACATGTGTAATATTTGAAACAACAAAAAGTATGGGTACAAATCAACAATAACATTTTATTCATGTTGTGTGTGTAATGTGTATACAAGTCACAGTGACACGACAGTGTGGAACATCATCAACAGCATTACGGACATTGAGCTCACGTGGACACTATCACAAATGAGGCAGGACACATGTCGACGCATCGAGAAGGTAATAGTGCGGGCACCAGACTCTGCTCATTAGTGGTATTAATATACACCCAACCCCCTGGCCGTAAGAGCCAGGAGCACCAGCCCTTAAACTAAGTGTAGTGTTGTGACCCCATCCAAATATAGGCAACTATGCGACGGCGCATGATAACACATTGAGGGTCCTGTATACCCTGCTATGGGGGCCTGTATACCCACGAGGGCCCTGTATACCCACTGCTGGGGGCCCTGTATACTCACTGCTGGGGGCCCTCTATACCCACTGCTGGGGGGGCTGTAGACCCACTGAGGGCCCTGTATACAGGGACTGACTGGCACCCTACAGTTTGGGTGCCAGCCCTCCCTCACCGGTCCGACACAGGTGAGGACGGGGGTGGGGGGGTGATGACTGGCGGCCGCCTCACAGTCACCGCAGCTCCCGCAGTCTCCTAGGGCTCGCTCCCAGCCGCAGCCTCGCGCTCCTCACAGCCGCTCACTCCCAGCCGCAGCCGCGCGCTGATGACGTCATCGCGCGGCCAGGAGCTTGCGGTTCCGGCTGCTGCTTCGGGGTCATGCGGTGCTTCATGCTCCTGCAGCCGCATGACCCGTGCCCCTGCCTGTATACCATAATATGGGGGCATGTATACTCTGCAGGGGAGCTGTATACTCTGCTGGGGGGCTGTCTACCAGTGATAGCCGCTGTATACGAGGTTGGCAATCAATATGTTTTCACAGTTTTTGGGGCAAAAATAGGGGGGTCGGCTTATACACAGGTCGGCTTATACACGAGTATATATACAGTAAATCCAATATATTACGGGTGAACTCATTTAACTTACTCATATTGCTCTGTTCATCATGCCCACTCAGATGGAACGCAGGGAACATCACTTGGGCGATCTCTCTCCAGGCAGTAGTCCTCATGATGTTATCCCCATAGTCAGGGTCTGTTGGGAGCCATAGCAGTGGCCGAGCCTCCACCAGAGGAATCAATCGCAGCGTGTTCACAGTGACACGGCCGGCCATGATAGCTCTGGGGAATGGATTGCTCTGTGTGTGCGTCTCTCAGAGCGAGTCGTTTCCTGTTTGCTTTTACAGCATGGTGTGTGCCCGAGAATCGCTTCCCCCTCCCATCATCTGCTCCAAATAAGAGAAAAACCTGCGAGTTTGGACTCGCACACTTTCAGAGACACATCAGCGATTTGGAAATAGCATTATTCGTTATTACTCGGTTCCCTATTCATTAACATTGGACTCGCTAGACTCGCAACGAGTAGCGAGTCCTGGGCTCGGACTCGTGCGGGTCTAGCGATTCCGAGTAATTTAGGACTCGCTCATCCCTACCAGCAGGGCTAGGAGGACAAGTTCATCTTTCAGAGACTGGTCGTACAACGTCTGTTTAGCGCCATCAATCCCTATATAAGGACGAATGTGCCAGTCGACGTGGTGCACCATAACAGGCTCCAACCCGCCAAGGTCGGAACTGCTATATGCACAAAACAACCAGTCCCCTACAGGATTCAAGCTTATTGTCCGGTATAGGAAGTTCGGCAAGAACACAGTAAAGCCCTGGTGTATGAATACGGAATAGACTCATTGTTGGAGATCCTCCAATAAAATGTTCATGCCCGTAATCACCATTATGAATATATATGTAATGTAGATGCCAAAAATAGTTTTGTGTGGCAAGACATAGTTGTAATGCTGGTCAAACTAAGATAAATGGCAAAAAAACTTTATGTGAGTGATCAAGTCCTGGAATTATTTGTCACATGGGATCAGACTTCTCAAGAACATTTGTGGGGTCCACATTCTGGGGTATACAGACGTGGACATGTGGATGAGAATATGTCTGAATAATAGTTTGGGATGTGAGTGTTCAAGTTTTGGAATTTTTGGGGAAATGGTGTGAGATGTGTTTTACTGGTGACAATTAGTGATGGGCGAATCCTAAATTACTCGGAATCGCTTGACTCTAGCGAGTCCGAGCCCAGGACTCGCTACTCGTTGCGAGTCTAGCGAGTCCAATGTTAATGAATGGGGAAGCGAGTAATAGCGAGTAGTGTGAGATTTACAAATCGCAGATGTGTCTCGGAAGCTTCAGCCTGAAGCAATCCTAGTTTTGTCATTTATTTGCATTGGACTCGTTTACTTTGTAAGTAATCGCTGGGAAACTCGCACAGATAAGAGAAGAGTCCTGTCTGCTCTGTGCAGCTCCAGGGTCCTAGAGCCCGCCTGCTGCCTGATGTAGCAGTGCTGAGATTATTCTCAGTCTGCTCATTCCCTGTGTACAGACATGAATGTCTGTGCACAGAGATGATGTAGCAGAGCTGAGATTGTTCTCAGTCTGCTCATTCCCTGTGCATAGACATCTATATCTATACACAGGGGATGTAGCAGAGAGGACATCGCGTTTTGGACTGCGTCGGACGGAAGAGGATTTTTTTAATTAAAGATGGAGTCCCTAATGGCTTTTTTTTTTTATTTCTAATAAAAAAATTTCTCTGTGTTGTGTTTTTTTTAAAACAATTTAATAGAAATTCATGGCGGTCATGTCTAATATTGGCGTGACCGCCATAAATTTCGGGCTTAGGGCCAGCTGATAATACAAAGCTGGCCCTAACCTCTATTACCCAGCGTGCCACCGACACCAGGGCCGCTGGAAGAGCGGGGTTCAGCGCCAGAGGATGGCGCTTCAATGAACGCGCCATCTTCTGGGGCGGCTGCGGGCTGCAATTTGCAGCGGGGGGTGCCCAGAAAGCTTGGGCATCCCTGCGCTGCGGATTCCAGCCCCCAGCTGCTTAGCTGTACCTGGCTAGACATAGAAATTGCGCGGAGCCCCACGCATTTTTTTGACTCCGACTCCGAGACGACTCTGACTCCGAGACGACTCCGACTCGACTCCGAGACGACTCCGACTCCGAGACGACTCCGACTCCGAGACGACTCCGACTCCGAGACGACTCCGACTCCGACTCCGAGATGACTCCGACTCCGAGACGACTCCGACTCCGAGACGACTCCGACTCCGAGACGACTCCGACTCCGAGACGACTCCAACTCCGAGACGACTCCGACTCCGAGACGACTCCGACTCCGAGACGACTCCGACTCCGACTCCGAGACGACTCCGTCTCCGAGATGACTCCGACTCCGAGACGACTCCGAGACGACTCCGAGATGACTCCGACTCCGAGACGACTCCGACTCCGAGACGACTCCGAGGCGACTTCCGACTCCGAGACGACTCCGACTCCGAGACGACTCCGACTCCGAGACGACTCCGACTCCGAGACGACTCCGAGACGACTCCGACTCCGAGATGACTCCGACTCCGAGACGACTCCGACTCCGAGACACTCCCACTCCGAGACGACTCCGACTCAACTCCGACTCCAACTCGACTCCGAGACGACTCCGACTCCGAGACGACTCCGACTCCGACTCGACTCCGAGACGACTCCGACTCCGAGACGACTCCGACTCCGAGGCGACTCCGACTCCGAGGCGACTCCGACTCTGAGGCGACTCCGACCTGAGACTCCGACTCTGAACTCTGACTCTGAGGAGACTCCGACTCCGAGACTCTGACTCTGAGCCTCTGACTCTGAAATTCATTAAATAATAAAAAAAAAAATGCGTGGGGCGCCGCGCAATTTCTATGTCTAGCCAGGTACAGCTAAGCAGCTGGGGGCTGGAATCCGCAGCGCACCGATGCCCAAGCTTTCTGGGCACCCCCCGCTGCAAATTGCAGCCCGCAGCCGCCCCAGAAGATGGCGCGTTCATTGAAGCGCCATCCTCTGGCGCTGAACCCCGCTCTTCCAGCGGACCTGGTGGCGGTGGCACGCTGGGTAATAAAGGGGTTAATACCAGCTTTGTTATACAAGCTGGTATTAAGCCCGAGATTCTTAATGTCAGGCCACGTTTGACCCAGCCACTAAGAATCTCCAATAAAGGGTTAAAAAAAACACAACACAGAGAAAAATTTTTATTTGAAATAAAAAAAAAAGCCATTAGGGACTCCATCTTTAATTAAAAAATCCTCTTCCGTCCAACGCAGTCCAAAACGCGTGTCCTCTTTGCTACATCCCCTGTGCATAAATATAGATGTCTATGCACAGGGAATGAGCAGACTGAGAACAATCTCAGCACTTCTACATCAGGCAGCAGGCGTGCTCTAGGACCCTGGAGCTGCACAGAGAAGACAGCTGGACTCGGCTCGCAAAGAAACAGCAGTTACTTTGCGAGTTTCCCTGCTATCACTGGCACAGTAGCCGAGTCTAATGCAAACAATGGCAATCCTAGTTTTGTCAGCGTTTCTGACAAAACTAGGATTGATATTGATTTGCATTGGACTCGTGCGAGTAATCACTGGGAAACTCGCAGAGTACCGAGTCCTGCGAGTCCCTTACTACTCGCCGAGTAACGAGTCCTAGCGAGTAGATTCGCCCATCCCTAGTGACAATAGTAAATTTTCTTTGACAAATAATAAGTCCAATCTGGGTCATTCCATGTCAAGTGATCCAAAAATGAATATTTTTTTTCCCTGACGTCCTCAGATTTTTAAAAAAATTTTTCTATCTGAAGAACAACTTTATCTAATTACAAAAAAAAAGTTTTGAATTTTTTTCTTTATCTGTTAATTTTTTACAGATTTTTAAAGTTTTAAAAAAGTGCGAATTTTGGCCTGGTATGGCTTTACATTTTCTATCATATCTCGGGCTAGAAATAAGATAGAGAAACAAAATAAACACCAATCTACTCAGAACTGTCCAGGCTTTCATCAGATATGTCACAAGAGGATATTTGTTAATATTTTACCCATGTGATCGCAAGCGCAAAACTTTAAAACGCATTTCCGAAAAATCGGCGCGCTTTAAATATTTCAAAAACTACCCATGTGTCTGCTGTGCTCTTAGCCACATCTGTACCAAATTTCAAGTTGGGATCGCAATGGGATCATATTTTAACATATTTTACTAGTAAGAGCGTCAATGGGTCATTCCATATCAAGTGATCTAAATATGAATATTTTTTTTTACCTGACGTCTTTAGATTTTTTTTTTTTTTTTTCCTTTATGAAGTACTACTTTAGTTAATTACAAATTAAAAGTTTGGAATTTTTTTCTTCATCAGTTAATTTTTTACAGATTTTTAAAATTTAAAAAAAGGGTGAATTTTGGCCTGGTACGACTTTACATTTTTTTATCTCAGGCTAGAAATAAGATAATGAAGTGGGAGAGGCGTCATTTTACTCAGAACGGTAACAGCTTTCATTTGAGATGTTACAAGACTATGTTTCTTTATATCAAATTCAAACTATTGACGGGCAATTGTGAAAAAATGACTGATTGTGTTCTTGGTGACTTTTGAATTGACACTATAATAGTTAAATATTTTGCACTTAGGTCCAATGAATGCGTCCATGGGGTCAAGCTGGGACAGAGTCATCACAAATTAGCCTTATTTGCAGATGACCTGCTACTTTACATCTCCCAGCCCCTGGTCTCCATCCCTTCAGTCTTAATGGAGTTTGAACGGTTCGGACAATTGAGCAACTTTAAAGTGAATTGCTCCAAAACCGAGGCACTCAATATTTCTTTGCCTGGAGAATTGGTTTCTCATCTATCTAAACAGTTCCCATTTAAATGGAAAGTAGAAGCCATTAAGTACTTGGGAGTCCTTATACCAAAAGATCTTAAACAAATATTCAATTTAAATTATCAACCCCTTTTGACTAACGCGGAATCGGCATTTACCTCCTATAGACAATTAAAGCTATCCTGGTTCGGGAGAATAAACGTAGTCAAGATGGATGTCTTGCCCCGACTCTTATATACTTTTCAGACAGTTCCTGTTCTATTGGATAGAGGTTTCCTCTCCAAAATGCAATCTATGATCCTTAGATTTGTCTGGGGGGGCAAGAGGTCCAGATTGCGAATGAATATCCTATCCTTGCCCGAGACCAGAGGAGGGGTTGGACTACCCAACATACGAGCGTACTTTGAGGCTTCCTCTCTTGTTAGAGCTCTAGATTGGCATTATCATGCGTCCTCCAAAGAAATGGGTAGGGGTGGAGCAAGAGGGTTTGGGGATTCCGCTGAAACACCTGCTTTGGATTTCCCCTAAAGACTCCACAGACCTAGTACCTTTGACAGACATGACCAGAAACACCTTGAAGGTATGGCACCTAGTGACGAAAACCCTCCGCTTAAACGACAGACTTAGCCCTTTGACTCCCCTTTTTTCCAACCCATCTTTCCCACCCAGATTTGACAGGCAGAGATTTTTATGTTGGCGGATTGTGGATGACACCCGAGTAGGACAGACTCTGTCCAGTGGTGGTTTGCCCCCGATGGCAGAGCTACAACTCAAAGAACCTACGAGACCTCTTAAGTGATTCGAATTTCTCCAATACAGAGCATAATTATATTCAGCTGACCACTCTTGCAGGGTAAGATTGACACCCAACGTATTGGAGGTTATTCCAACTGGAGGCTCCACCGAGGTGCAAAATATCAGTTCTATACCAGGCCTTAGGGTCCATGAGAGAGCAGGGCACCCTTTACTTCCAACGTGCTTGGGAGAGGGAATTGGGGTGTAGCATTTCAGAAGCTAATTGGCAGAAATGCTTTATATTTACTCACTCACTAGCTAGCGCTTGTTCTGCACAAGAAAGAAGCTATAAGCTGCTCACTAGATGGTACTTGTGCCCGACGACACTCCGGAACATGTTCCCTGGAACCCCTGATAC
Organism: Allobates femoralis; assembly: GCA_033576535.1. NCBI lineage: Eukaryota > Metazoa > Chordata > Amphibia > Anura > Aromobatidae > Allobates > Allobates femoralis. The sequence goes on from JARQOC010001709.1 coordinate 32,330, forward strand.
CTGCTGGCGCTGTGGGGAAGAGAAGGGTACAATGATACACATTTGGTGGAGTTGTGGGAAATCCGGCGGTTCTGGTCTGAGGTTTTCAATGCATACGCCCGGATAACAGGTAAACAAGCCGAATGCTGCCCAGAATCGGCAATGTTATCCATTTTTCCAGGTCCTATTGGGCTACAGAAGAGGGATATTCTCCGCTTTTGCATCTCGGCTGCTCGTGCTGTGATCCCGAGGTTCTGGAAATCAAGCCGGGCTCCATCTCTACTTGATTGGTTCAAAGAATTGATGGACACATATCGAATGGAGGAGCTTGCAGCTGATGCGTCGGGATCTCGGAACAAATTCTTAGGGATTTGGGTTGAATGCATTCTTTTTCACGACTCTGCAGAATTTAGGAGTATCTTTTCCAGCACAGATAATATGGCTCGACCTCTGGCTGATGGGGAGCCAGTGGGATGAGTACCCTTTCTCCTTCCCATACCTCACCCGTCCCCCCCCCCCTCCTTTTTTTCTTTTTTTCTTACGTGTCTTTTCTTTCCCAGTATAACTTTCTAATGGTTTTTGTTTCTCTTCTCTCTCTCTCTTTCTTACTATCTCTCTTTTCTTCCCATCTGATACATTCAGTCTAGGTATTTCCTTTCTACACCTATACCTTCAGAATTCTAGTGAACATTAGACAGGTATCGAAAACTCTGAGCTGTGAGTAGATCATTAATATTTCGGCCTTCCTTTCCGGTACACCAGTCGATTACGTGGTCAACCTGTTAGAAGGGGCCAAGTAATAAAAATCATTCTGCTGGGGCTGCTTGTCCCCTTGACATCAGAACATCTCAAAACCCTGAGAAAGGTTGTATACTTGAGTGTTTGGAATTATATTTAGATTGTAGTATATATTGCACCAGAGATAAGCGCAAAAGTAAATTTGCAGCTTATCTTAAAGTTACTAATAACTTTGTGAATTCTCTTTTTGTATATTTTATATGTCTCAAGATTTTGTTAAAAGATTGAATGTATGTCTTTCATATGTTTTTTCAAAATTTAATAAAAATGAGATTAACCATAGTTAAATATTTTAAAATATGATCCCATCACGATCCCAACTTGAAATTTGGTACAGATGTGGCTAAGAGCATAAAAGACACATGGGCAGTTTTGGAAAATTTTTATTAAAATGTTTTTTTCGGAAATGCGTTTCAAAATGTTGCGTTTGCATTCGCATAGGTAAAAAATTAAAATTAACAAATATACTCTTGTGACATATCTGGTGAAAGCCTGGACAGTTCTGAGTAGAATGGTGTTTATTTTGTTTCTCTTTCTTATTTCTAGCCCGAGATAAAAAAATTTAAAGTCGTACCAGGCCAAAATTCACCCTTTTTTTAAACTTTAAAAATCTGTAAAAAATTAACTGATGAAGAAAAAAATTCCAAACTTTTAATTTGTAATTAACTAAAGTAGTACTTCATAAAGGAAAAAAAAAAAAAAAATCTAAAGACGTCAGGTAAAAAAAAATATTCATATTTAGATCACTTGATATGGAATGACCCATTGACGCTATTAATAGTAAAATATGTTAAAATATGATCCCATTGCGATCCCAACTTGAAATTTGGTACAGATGTGGCTAAGAGCAAAGCAGACACATGGGCAGTTTTTGAAATATTTAAAGCGCGCCGATTTTTCGGAAATACGTTTTAAAGTTTTGCGCTTGAGATCACATGGGTAAAATATTAACAAAGATCCTCTTGTGACATATCTGGTGAAAGCTTGTATAGTTCTGAGTAGAATGGTGTTTATTTTGTCTCTCTATCTTATTCCTAGCCTTAGTTATGAGGAGAAACGTAAAGGCAGGCAACAGCGAAATTCACACTTTTTCCGAACTTTGAAAATCATTTTAAAAAAAATAAATTTTTTAAAAAATTTTTCTCTTCACATTTTGCATTGTCTGACATGCTATTATCAAATAACAAAATCTCAAAAGAATTAAAAATATAGAGGTAATAATCATTGGTTCACTTGACATGGAATGACCCATCTATAAAGGGGCACCCTAAGCAGAAAATAAAAACTATGTGAAGACAAAAAAAGTGTACCACACAATTTGTTTTTATTTTAGTGATAACATCTAATAATTGGGAAATGTGTGGTAGATTTGGAAGCAGGGGGAGATGCAAAGTCCAGGTTGGGATGGGCATGTGGGGCAGTAAAAGCGAGAATCCCTTCTTCCACAATGCTTGGTACAGACTTTACATCTTTTCTGAGGACGCAATCTGGTGGGAGTGGAAGGGATGGGGTGAATAAAGTGTTTCTCTGTTAGTTTCCTGACATCTTCTGACTCAAAAGTTGCCTATGGTGCCGTGGAGTCCAATAGGAGAGACTCAATAACCTTCTCCTGATATTGCGGGAAGTTGAGGGTTCCTTGCGATTTTTTTGTAAGGGACAAAGCTATTATAGGTGGCAATCTGGATGAGATAGATTGCCACCTTTTTATACCAGGCCCTTGTCTTTCGCTTCACCAGGTATGGATGGAGCACCTGGTCGGACAGGTCCACGCCACCCATGTGCTTGTTGTAATCGGTCACACAAAGGGGTTTTTGTTTGTCCCTGGTGGCGCCCCTGTCTCTTACCGTCACAGTGGTGTCCGCATGCAGGGTGGTAAGCATGAAGATGTCCTTGCGGTCATTCCACTTTACGGCAAGCATTTTCTCACTTGCCAGTGAAAATGACGCCCCCTTCTCCAGCCGTCTGGACACAAACTGTGACGGCAAGCCCACACGGTTTTTTTCGTATCGTCCCACAGGCCCCTGTGTTTGCAGCTTGTAGGGCTTGATATAGCGGATGCTAGTGTAATAATTATCTGTGTACACGTGGTACCCTTTGTGCAAAAATGGGGTCATTAGCTCCCAGACAATTTTCCTTGGGATACCAATTGTCTGGGGAAAGTTAGCTGGGCTTATCTGTCGGTCCCTACCCTCATAAATTAGGAAAGTACTAGTGTACCCACTGCTACTTTCACACATCTTGTATAGCTTTATGCCATACTTGGCTTTTTTGTAGGGGATATATTGCCTGAAGGACAGACGGTCCTTGTAACTCATTAGGGACTTGTCAACTGATATATTTTGTTCTGGGGTGTAAGAACTGACAAAGGATTCCTTCAAGTTTGCAAAGTCTGTCATAATTAGGGTCAGTTCTAGCGGGGACTTGAGGATTATCGTGGAAATGGAGGAATCGCATTAGGTTCTCATAACGGGTGCGGGACATAACAGCTGCAAACACAGGGGTGCTGTGGACTGACTTGGTTGCCCAGTAAGAGCGGAGGCTGTTTTTTTTTACTATGCCCATGTTGAGGGTAAGACCCAAAATTTTTTTGATTTCTGGGACGTTAGTGGGAATCCAGGAACGGGAATAGACTGACATTGGCTTTTGGGCAATGTACTGACTGGCGTACAAGTTAGTTTGGTGGGTGATCAGTTCCAGTACATTTTCGTTTATGAAAATGTTAAAAAAATCCATGGGGCAAAATTGGTGACATTTACTTTTATGCCAGGGTCCGCCACAAAAGGAGGAATTTGTGGGGAATAGGATGGTTCGGGATGCCACAGAGGATGGGGGACTGCAGAAGTGGGCCCTGCCTCTTCCGCATCAGTGGGGACGACTGGCGGGGTGGGGGACCCCCTGGGTGAAGCCGAGTCGTCACTGTCCTCTGAGGACATCTCGGCTTCAGAGGCCGTTTCTGTCTCTGACCCGGAGGTAACAGAGGCGAGCAGCGCATAGGCTTGCTCAGCCGTGAACATTCTGTGGGCAATTTTTTTTTGTGCAAAAAAAGTAGCT
>JARQOC010001710.1:0-36156 GCA_033576535.1 Allobates femoralis
GTAGATAGTAGATTTGGATTAGAAGGCGCTGCTCCTACTTTTCCCCAAAATATGGGGAGAAAAAAGTGCGTTTTATAATCTGAAAAATACGGAATTTCTTTTTTATAGAATAGGCCTGATCTATATCTTTCTAACTCCCTGGACACAAGACCAGAATCATCGATCCTTTTGCTCATATCTTTTCAAATTTCTTGATGCAATTTCTTTTAAATAGATGTTTTTTTTTAGATTTATGAACCAGTTGATTTTACTTATGAATTCTGAAACTATAGGTATCTTTTCTTCCATCCAATATTGTGCTATTAATTTTCTGGACATATATAGCATTCTAGACAATGCAGTTTTGCAATATTCATCAATATTCATATCTTAAACATATCCAAGAATACACACAAAGGGGGATAGGGTCATCTCCACCGAATAGACTCTTAATAGCTACTTTTTTCCAATAGAATTTGAGATTAGCTAGAAGGGGCTAGAGATGAGTGAACCTTTTTGAATTTCGATTCGCCAGACAGGCATAGGTTTGCTGACTTGCTTGGCGAACAGTGCACCGAAGTTCTGAATCCCATTCAAATCAATGGGAGGCAAAATCAAGGACAAACACTTTCAAAGGGGCCCAAAAGCTGCCAAACACAGCTCAAACCGTTTTACAGTGGAGCCCCGCTGTTTTCACACAGACATTAGTTTCCTAAGGTATTACTTAACAAGCTTCAGCACCGCTGTCACCATGCTTTTGGGTCCGCTCATGAATATCACTGCTTCTCTCCTCGATTGGTTAAATTCAGTGTTAGCCCCGCCCACCCTTTCTGCCAGCATCTGTGCTTGCCAGTATGGCAACCAAACTGATGCCAGATTACTGTAAAAATAAATAATTAATTGAAAAAAATGAGCATGCGCTTTTCCATATTTTTGGTTGCCAGCCAGGTACAACTAGGCAACTGATGGCTATAATCCTCAACATGGGAAGGCCAAGCATTGGGCCTCCCACGCTGCTAATTGCAGCTGGCAGCTGCCCCAGAAAATGGCGTAATAATCGAAGTGCCATTTTCTGGATCTGTACCAGACTCTTCCAGCTGCCCTGTGGTGGTTGCAAACTGGTTAATAAAGAGGTTATTGCCCGCTGGCACTAAGCCCAAGGTGCTACAGTAATGTCGAGCTAATGTTCGATCCGGCATTTATGAACCTCTAGTAAATAGTAAATAATACCCCACACAGAGACAAATCATTGTGGAGTGACTTGGGAAAGGTCACCTGAGCTCAGAGCTCTAACTCAACTCAAGTGACCCAGACTGTGACGTCACCCCACTCACAGTGGTAGCTGGAAATCAGTCAGTTTCCTATCCCGCCGTGAGAAGACGGCACAGAGGATCATGGAGGGTTTATAGGGTAGTAATAAAGATAGAAAGAGGAATGTCATTGTGTTGTTTTTCCAAATAAATGATTTTTCTTTGTATGGTATATTGTTTACTATTTACTTAGAGGTTCTTAATTGCCGGGTCTAACATTGGCCCTACATTAAGAACCTCACGCTAAGTGGCAAATACCAATAGAAAGCTGGCATTAACCCCTTTATTACGTAGTTTGCCATCTGTACACGGGCAACTGGAAGACTTGGGTACAGCACCAGCAAATGGTGTTTCTATGAATGCACCATTTTCTGGTGTGGTGCGGGCTGTAATTTGCAGCAGAGTGGCCCAGAACGTTTGGGCTTCCCCATGTTGAGGATTCCAGCCCCCAGTTGCCTAGTTGTACCTGGCTGGCAACCAAAAATACAGCCAAGCTCCATTTCGTTTATTTTTTTTAATTATTTCAAGAAATAATTTAAAAAAAATGGGCTCCGCTGTAATTTGATTACCAGCCAAGTAAAACTAGGCTGGGGGTTGGTGGCAGCCCGTGCTTACCTGCTGTACCTGTGCTGGTGCCGAAAAATACAGCAGAGCTCCATGAGTACAAAGTAATGGACATATGCTATTCTTATCTGAATTGCTAGCAAATAAGTGTAGAACATGCTTCTGGCCCTCTGCAATAATAAAGGTTTGCTTTCCAAAATGAAAATACATATACATGAAATAATTATGTGATTCGTTCAAGGACAGGTCCGGAAATCTCCCCAGAATTTCCAACCATTGTTTTTCCTCAATGGGGCCTATATTTCTTTCCCATTTTTCCTTAGATTTAGATGGGATTGTATTAGAATCAGATTCAATAGTTATATAGTATAGAAATTAATCCTCCTGAACTACTTCACCTTTTTTTTGTATGATCTTCTTTTGAGGAACACCATTATCTATTATATAATCACGAATGGGTTTTTTGCCCCTTCTGAGTCCGCTCACGCTGCGAGTCAGTGTCGTCATGTGGATACGCCCGAAGCATTGGCCGCGCAGCGGCCATTGCGAGCAGTTCTAAGGCGACTCGCTATGCCCGCGCAGCGGGCATGGCGAGTCGCCTTAGCAGCGCGAAGCATTGGCCGCGAAGCGGCCATTGCGAGTCAGAGACTCGCTCTGCTAGAATCCCGATGCATGTGCATCGGGCACCCAGCTAGTCAATAATACGCTTCTCTACTCGATACGCACGCCGTAACTGGAGATATTTATAAAACTCCCTGTAGCCCTATTGGTGATATAGCCATGTAGGTGGTATATATTGGGTAAACACGGGGTCCCCCACAATTAAGTAAATTGAGAAATCCCCTGTACACCCTGTAAACATCTAGTTTTCCACCACAGTTTGTGAATTAGGGACAAGCTCATCCAGAATCTGGATGAGAGAAAAAATCTGAACACAAACGTTCATCTGCTTTCACTCAATTGTTAACATTGGTCAGAGTGCAGTAAGAGTTTCTCGCATTGCACTCATCCAATTTATATGCCCATGGGTCTGAGCCCTTAGGTTGCAGCCCTGTCTGACTCTGCGGCTCTGCTGGAAATAAGCTGTTCTACTGTTCATATGCTGCAGAGGTTCCCGGTGTAGGAACTTTTGATGACATAGGTCTTTCCTCCTATTCCGCTACCTAGCAGTTTCAAGAATAAGCTCAGGTGCCACACTGAGTTGAAGGGCTTTTTAAAGTCCACAAAATACAACTCTTCTCATGCTTTTGTCTAGACCCATACCGGTAGCCGGGACTTCACGGGGCAGACATAGCTTCTTCCTCCTCTCACGGAACCGCGCCTGCCGAAGTGGGACCCGGTGGTCCAGATTCAAAGGAATATTGGCTGAACAGATTTAAAAGGTTGTTTTAAGCCGTGACGCCACCTGTGAGCGTTCCGGTGATGTCCACCGGCACTGCTTGGGCCTCCGGGGGGTGGAATGCAGCAAGATGGGACGCTCCCCACAGGATGAGCGGGAGTCCCGCGAGCCAGGAGCTGCACAAGATGTTGTGAGGCAGCTGCAGTTACCTTCTACCTGCGGAGATGGACAGTTCAAAGAAAGGCACGGACGCTGATAGTCTCTGTAACGGGTAATTTACTGTAACCAGCAGGTGATACATGGCATACAGTTGACGGGTAACGGACCGGGTGGACTCAGCAATGACCAGTGTTTCTCAGAGCTCTGCGGTGTTCCTCCATTCTAACTAGTTTGTGTTGCCGTGGTCGCCTTGGAGTGCCAGATCGGGTACAAGGAGGCTGCTTCAATTTCCCTACCGGGGAATTCTGGCCGGATTTGTGGGGAGCCTTGGGTCCTTTTGGGTGGGTACTCCGCTGGCTAGACGACGCTGTGTGTGCGGCGGTGGTGGGGTGCTCCTGGAGAGCGGTCCCTCCACTCCTGGTTTGCATGGCAGTGATAAACAACTCCCAGCTTCGGAACCAGTAATCCAGTTGTAAGTGGGCACGGGGATGTTTTGACCCGTATGCATTCGCCCAGAGTTCGGTTGATGAGGCACCGGGGTAATGGCGCCTAACCGGGGTGATGGCCAGGGGGCTGCACGGGACTGTGCAGGCCCCCTCTCCTACATTGCAGAGCTTGTTCTTTTTGCTCACTTCTCCTACGTTTCTTTAGACGTTCTCCTTCTCCACTACACACTCTACCTCTACACTCTGCCCAACAGGACCTTATTGGCCCTCTATGCTGATGTACATGTAGGGTATGGAGCTCTGAGTTTTAACTGTGTCATTGCTTAGTCAGAGAATATTGATGCTGCTGTCTTGGCTGCAATACACTCCTGTGACGCACTCGTTGCGGGGCGTCACACTTTGTATTGTAGACGTGGCTCTGAATGAGGCTGTGCAGGGTGTTGATGTGGTCGGCAGTTTGGCAGGAGCCCTGCTTGGCTCTCGCTGAGTACGTTGTGCTTGGTAAGGAAACTAAGGATCCTCTTGTTCATAATGCAGTTCAACAGTTTTCCAGGTTGCTGCTGAAGCATATGTCTCTGTAGTTGACAAGGTCATACATGTCCCCACTGTTGTGGATTGGTGTTGTGAGGCCTTGGCTCCAGGTACAAGTTAAGTAGCTGGCACTCAGCACAATATTGAACAGTTTAACCACTGCAGCCTGTATTTCTGGTAGACTGTACTTTAGCATCTCTGGTGAGATTCCATCCGGGCCACTGGCTTTTCTGCACCTTATGGAAGGGTTTGTTTTTATAACTTCCTGTAATGTAATTGCGTGTATCCAGAGGATTTTGAATTTTTTTTTTTCTCCATTGCCTTTAGTTTTGCCATTATGTTTTCTTATTCTTGGTTTAGACCTTCCTTTGGGATATCTTTGTAGAGGTTCCTGAAGTACTGGAGCCAGATGTTGCCATTTTAGATATGGAAGTTGTTTTTCTTGTTTTTTTGTGCCCATGTTGTTCCATAGTTCCCAAAAGAAGTTGTCTTGGAGGGCATTCTGAAGTAGTTTAAGTTTGGTAGAGATGTAACTCTTCTGCTCATGAGGATGGTTTTATTTTGCCTTTGTATGGTGTCATAGGCTTCCCTCATACCCAGGTGGTTGGGGTCTCTGTGTTTCTTCTTTGAGGCTGTTCTCAGGGTCTACCATACGGCTTTACATTCTCTGTCAAACCAACCATTGATCTGTTTTTCTTTGGCCTCTTGACTTTTTTAAGATCGTACAATTTGACTATTGTGTAGACTAATTTATTGAGGTCTTTTACAGTTTGACTCCTTCTGGTTAGATTTCTGCTCATAGTTGTAGAAGTGGTGGAGCATCTTCTGTATTTTGTGTCTGCTGGGAGCCTCTTTGTAATTTATTGCTGAGATCTTGGACCATTTAAAGGGTGGAGGTCTGTTGAAGAGGCCACTCTGCTGTGGCTTTTGTGTGGATGGTTTCTCAGTAGATTTCATATACAGAAGAAGCTGGCTGTGGTCTGACATATGCATCTGTGTGGTGACTATGAAGGTGCTGCTATTTGCCAGGTCAATATCTGTAATGGCATGATCTACAATACTCATTCCTACATGGGAGCTGAGTGTATACCTTCCTAGAGAGTCTCCTTTGGTATGTCCATCAAGAATATGAAGTCCTAAACTTCTACATACATTAAGTAGCTTTTTGCCACTTTTGTTGACTATACTGTGAAAGCTGTTTCGCTCTAAGTGTACTGAGCCATGGTCGTCATTCTCTGCTCCAAATATATGGATGTTTCCATCCATGTCAGGAAGTCTCTTTCTCTTTGTTCTTTGGAGGTCCCCAAAGATGAGAACTTTCCCAAGGGACTGATAATGGATGATGTCTCCTTGTAAGATCTCAATGCTGTCTAGATTGAAGTGGGGGGACTCTGTTCATACCCACCCAGCCCCTCATCCACCCCTGATTCATCTTTAGCTGCTGATATATTCAGAACCACAAGTCTGATCCAGACTTGTCTGATCCATGGGTCTTTCAAACTACATCTTTCAAAGTACATTTTCTAAGTACAATACTTAGAAATAGACTAGACATCTATGATACATTAATCCATTCATCACCATTGTCACTGCTGTATCATCAACCTCATCATCATCATCAGTATCATCTAATCGGGCTGTTTCCTCTGCCCACAGGTACGCATTGTGATCTACTCAGCTTTCCTGGACTCTGACTGTCTGTGTACTGTGTATTTAATCTGTGTTGGGTACGCATTGTGATCTACTCAGCTTTCCTGGACTCTGACTGTCTGTGTACTGTGCATTTAATCTCTATATATGTTTATATTTTCTTACCTATCATGTCTTTGATTTTTCTCATTCCTCATGATCAGTCTTCCATGACTTGGAGTGGCTACTCCAGCCCCTCCCCACTTTTTATTACCTTTGTTGAACTCTGAGTATGTGGTCAGTTCATACCCACCCAGCCCCTCATCCACACCTGATTCATCTTTAGCTGCAGATATATTCAGAACCACAAGTCTGATCCAGACTTGTCTGATCCATGTGTCTTTCAAACTACATCTATCAAAGTACATTTTCTAAGTACAATACTTAGAAATAGACTAGAAATGGACTGGAAAAAATTGGCAGGTAAAGGAATAGAAAGCAACCAATGTTTCTCATCTATTCACTACCACCCCTTACTACTTCATTTCATATTAACTCCTTAAATCCCTCCAACAAGTAAGGAACTAGTCATCTCTCCACCCATCCTCCCCAGCCATCTTACCTCCTCTTGACTACTATTCCTCCACATACTGGCTGGATCATCTCATCCTTGGCTCCACCATCCTGTCCCGGACTGCTAGATCTCGCCCCAAGCCACATCCCCCCTGGACTGTAGCTCATCCCTTGGTGGCATCCCATCCCGGACTGACCCCCATCTGCCTCACCTGACCCCTGGATGCCTCACCTGACCCCCCCCCGCTGCCTCACATGACCCCTGGATGCCTCACCTGACCCCCGGCTGCCTCACCTGACCCTCCCGCTGCCTCACCTGACCCCCTGCTGCCTCACCTGACCCCGGCAGCTCCAACAGCCGACCCCGCAACCTCCTCAGTCAACCCCGACTGCCTCGACCGATCCCCCAACTGCCCCATCCGGCCTCTCCATCCGACCCCCCGCCTTGCATCTCATCTCCGGACATCACCCCATCCCGTGACCGCTCCCCACTGATGACCATTCACCCACTACCACAACTTTCCCCCCTCTCCTTCTGACCACTGCCGCCACACTCACTCCCTGCTCACCGTACACAATGTTCCCGCTACTCCTTACTCTCACTCCCATCCTTCTCCACTTCCTACTACCCCCACTTATACCCCCTCCCAGAAACGAAATACTGCTCTCACCCGCCATCCCGCTGAACCACCTCACCCACTTCACCGACCTTTTCATTCACTTTCAATCCTCAATCACCATCAAGCACGCCCGCCTTGTAAGCTCTCATGCTCCCACCTGCTAACCCTCTGCCTACTCCTCCTCCTTGCCGGTGACATCTCCCCCAATCCTGCCCCCCCCACCACATCCCCACAACCACCTTCATCCCACACCCACGACCCACTGCCAACCCTCGCAACCTCATCACCACCAGCCCTCGCAACCCCACCAACATCAGATCCATTCCCCCAACCCATGCCCCACCTACAGCTCTACCCGGCGCACTCTGGAATGCCCGCTCAGTGTGCAACAAACTCCTAGACATCCACGAACACTTTATCTCCAGGAAGCTGTCATTCCTTGGCCTCACCGAGACCTGGCTCACCCCCTCCGACACGGCCTTCACTGCTGCACTATCCTACGGCGGCCTCAGCCTGTCCCACACCCCCCGTCCCTCTGGCAAACACGGCAGTGGAGTCTGCATACTCCTGTCCAACTCCTGCTCCTTCAGCCCTATCCCCCCGCCCCCCTCCGTCACTGTCCCCTCCTTCAAAGCCCACTCGGTCCGATTCTTCTCCCCCTGTAACCTCCAGCTAGCCATCATCTCCCACCCCCCCGGACCCATCGCCTCCTTCCTTGACCACTTCACCACCTGGCTACTTCACTTCCTCTCCGCTGACATCCCCACCATCATCATTAGGGGGCGACTTCAATATCCCCATTGACACTCCCCGCCCAGCTGCCTCCAACCTTCTTTCCCTGACCACTTCCCTAGGGCTCTCCCAATGGTCCTCCTCTCCCACCCACGAACAAGGCCACACGCTTGACCTCATCTTTACCCGCCTTTGCTCCCTCTCTAACCTCACAACCTCGGAACTCCCTCTCTCTGACCACCATCTCTTGACCTTCTCCGCCCTCTCTTCCCCTGCCACACTACCCCCTCTCCGCAAACTTGATCACCCTCGCCGAAACCTAAAAGATCTTGATCTTCCTTTATTCTCTGAATCCCTCCTCCCTCTCACTGACATACCCCCCGCTGACGACATTGACATTGCCACCACCCTATACAACACCGCAATAATGAACGCCCTTGACCTAGCCGCCCCCCTCACTCTCCATGCTCCAAGCATTAACAGGCAACCCTGGCACACCACCCTCACTAAAAACCTGAGACGGGCATCCAGGGTCGCCGAGAGGATATGGAAAAAGTCCCGCACCTCCGAGCACTTTGCTCTGTTCAAGCAATCTGTCACTGTTCCTTCCCAGCCTGTGCCTGCTGCCGCTCGGTCGGTGCCAGCTCCTGCTTCTGCCACTCACCTGCTGCACCGGGGGTCCCGCTCTGTGTTCCGCCGCCGTGCCGGTCTGGGTCGTGTTCCCCTGTCCTCCCCTCCAGCTGCTGCAGATTCCAGCCCTCCTCTGTCCTCCTGTCTTCCTGGTAGTGCACATAGGGGGCGGGCGCCCACTCGTGCTCTCTCTTAAAGGGCCAGTGTGTCCTTCCCAATCACCCCTCTCAGCCAATCGCTGCTGAGGGGTGGATATATAAGTTTAATTCCTGCATTCAGCCAGTGCCTGGTCGTTCTACTGTGCTCCTTGAGCTCTTGTCCAGGTCTGGCTAGCTTTAGTGGTTTCCTTACTTACTGCTTACACTGTGTTCTGTTTTCTTTCAGAGGGATCCAGTCCTGCCGGTTATTCTGATTTCCAGCTACAGACGTCACCAGCTGCTGCCGGAGGATCCCTACACCACTCGTGCCTCCTTTCTCACTGTGTGCCGCCTGGCAGTCGGTTAACAGGCTCCGGGGTCATCGGTCCTCCCACGTTGCGCTGAGTCATATCCCTGTACAGGGGTCAAGGTCGCAGGGTTTCGGTGGGAGGTTCTGGTGGCTCTGACCCTGAGGCCCTCTCCAGGGGGTCCGTGTCTCCTTTTGTTATTATAAATAAAACTCCTTAACCTGCCTTCTGTCTCCAGCGTGTTTCTGGCGTCGGCATCCACAGACTCTGTGGTCCAGTGGGTCTCTTTGTTCCCTCCGCCTGTGTTGGCGTGACAGATTACGCCCAGGCCATGGACCCCGCCGATCCCAGATTCGACGCTCAAAGGGAGCTGGCCAGCCTCCGCCAGAGTCAGGAGCAGGTGGTTGCGTTCATGCGCAACCTGGAGACCCGTCTGGGGTCTCTTCAGGTGACCGATCCCTCTTTGACTTCTTATATTTCAGGTCTTCACCAGGAGCTGGATCGCCAGGGGGAGATGCAAGCCCAGATGTTACACTATGTGATGTCGGTGGAGGAACTGCTCTCGGCTATTCAGAGGGCGCCTCTCCCTCAGGTCGCTGTACCTGCACAGGATCCTGGAGCCATGGGTGGCGCTATTTCTTCTCCTCGCCTCTGCAAGCCTACAAGGTATTCTGGGATCCTAAGTTGTGTCGGGGGTTCCTCAACCAATGCCAGCTGCATTTCATGTTACTACCACACCAATATCCCACGGACGTGGCAAAGGTAGCCTTTCTGGCATCACATTTGGAAGGCGAGGCCCTGGCTTGGTTCAATCCGTTATTGGAGAGGGAGGACCCGCTGGTATCCAACCTACAGGCCTTCCTGGAGACTTTCCGCAAGATCTTTGATGAACCAGGACGGATGGCATCCGCGACCGAGGCTCTCTTCAATCTACAACAAGGTACCTCGACGGTGGGTCAATACGCAATCCAGTTTCGCACTCTGGCTTCGGAGCTGCGGTGGTCCGACGAGCCGCTGATCGGAGTATTCCGGCGCGGGTTGTCCGGTCGTCTTAAGGATGAACTGGCAGTTCGGGACCTGCCCGGTACCCTGGACGACTTCATTTCCCTTGCTGTTCGTATTGAGCGGACGAGGGAGAGGACCCAGGAGAGAAGACCACCCCGCTTGGCTCCCTCATTCCAGAGACCGCTCCTACCGGTTCCCTCGTCTTTTTCTGCTGGCGCTCAAGAGCCCATGGAAGTGGATCGTCTTCGGCTGAGTCCCCGAGAACGAGAGGAGCGAGTCGCTCGAAGACTGTGTCTCTACTGCGGGGGATCCAACCACTTCCGCCGGCAATGCCCCAAGAGGCCGGAAAACTCCTCCACCTAGGACAGGTAAGAGAGGCCATCCTAGGTGAGAGCGATTCCTCTCCACCCTTAACTATCTCCATACAGGTCAAGGTCGGCGATAGACGGTTTTCGGAGTCAGCATACTTGGATTCGGGTTCAGCAGGTAATTTCATACAACGTGATGTGGCGCTGCGGTACGGCATCCCGGTACGCTCCTTGCAGCATCCCCGTATGATCACTTCTGTCGACGGCAGACCCCTGCAGGACTCCGTCGAGGGCATCACGGATGAGGTAGAACTACGGATCGGAGCCCTCCATACGGAGAGGATCTCCTTTTACGTGTTGCCTACGCTTTCTCCCCCATTCATGCTAGGTCTGCCATGGCTATGCACGCATGAACCAGTCATCGACTGGCGAACCGGGGAGGTCCAGCGTTGGGGCCCGACCTGCCATAGCCGCTGCCTGCTGTCCGTCCGTCCTGCCCGCCTGCCTCCCTCTCCGTCATCCATGCCTGAATTACCATCAGCCTACTGGGGTTATGCGGATGTATTCGACAAGAGGGAGGCAGAGACCCTACCACCGCACAGACCATATGACTGCCCTATCGAACTGGTTCCCGGGGCACCGCTCCCCACAGGTCGTATTTATCCGTTGTCTCCAGCCGAGACCCAGGCTATGTCAGAGTACATCACGGACAGTCTGGCTCGGGGGTTCATTCAGAAATCCTCGTCCCCAGTCGGTGCAGGGTTCTTCTTCGTCAAAAAGAAGGATGGGTCGATACGTCCTTGCATTGACTACCGAGGTCTGAACGCCATCACGGTAAAGAATAAATATCCTCTGCCTCTTATTCCAGAGCTGTTTGACCGCCTTCGTGGTTCCCGGATTTTCACCAAGTTAGATCTGCGAGGGGCATACAATCTCGTCCGCATTCGGGCTGGAGATGAATGGAAGACGGCATTCAATACCCGCGATGGCCATTATGAGTATCGAGTGATGCCCTTCGGATTAAGCAACGCACCCGCCGTGTTCCAAGAATTTGTGAATGATGTCTTCCGGGACCTCCTGTACGTCTGCGTGGTCGTGTACCTCGATGACATCCTGGTGTTCGCACCTGGCCCACGCACCGAAGAGACGTCCGGCAGGTCCTTCTTCGGCTACGGGAGAATTGTCTCTACGCCAAGTACGAGAAATGCCTCTTTGAGCGGTCCTCCTTGCCGTTCCTGGGGTACGTCATCTCTGATTCCGGCCTGGAAATGGATCCGGAGAAGGTTTCGGCTGTCATGAAGTGGCCTCGTCCCGTCGGGATTAAAGCCATCCAGAGGTTCCTGGGTTTTGCCAATTACTATCGGCAGTTCATTCCACATTTCTCGGATCTGGTCAGGCCTCTTACCGCGCTCACCCGTAAAGGGTCCCCTGTGAATGGATGGACTACAGAGGCCGAGTCCTCCTTCCTGGCACTTAAGTGTGCCTTCTCCTCTGCGCCAGTCCTGCACAGACCGGTGGCGGATAAGCAATTCTTTCTGGAGGTGGACGCATCCTCCACGGGCACTGGGGCCGTGCTCACGCAGAAGTCCTCCTCTGGTCGCATGGTATCCTGTGGGTTCTTTTCCAAAACCTTCTCATCCTGCGAGCGAAACTACTCCATCGGGGATCGTGAGCTGCTCGCCATCAAAATGGCATTGGAGGAGTGGCGCTACCTCCTTGAGGGCGCAGTGCACCCGGTTGTGATTTACACAGATCACAAGAACCTGGCCTATTTGCAGTCCGCTCAACGGCTCAACCCTCGTCAGGCACGCTGGTCTTTGTTTTTTGCATGATTTGATTATCGTCTCCATTTTCGTCCCGCAGATAAGAACGTCAAAGCTGATGCCCTGTCCCGGTCCTTCCTTGCCGACCAGGAGGAGGAGCTCCGCTCCATCGTCGACCCATCCAAGATGGTTGTGGTAGCTCCGCTCCGTCTGTCGCAGATTCCTCCAGGTAAGACGTTGGTGTCTGAGCCTGACCGACGACATGTACTCCACTGGGGACACTCCTCCCGGCTAGCTGGGCATGCTGGTTTGACGAAGACTCTCCAGTTGATCGGTCGTCACTACTGGTAGCCAGGGATGCGTCAAGAGGTAACCGACTTCGTCTCGGCCTGCTCGTCTTGTGCCCGCAATAAGACTCCCAAGCGGTTGCCAGCCGGACGACTACTACCCTTGCCGGTCCCTTCCGAACCATGGAGACACATTGCTATGGACTTTATCACGGACCTCCTTGCTTCTTACGGTAACACCGTCATTTGGGTTGTGGTGGATCGTTTCTCCAAAATGGGCCATTTCGTTCCTCTGCCAGGTCTTCCCTCGGCTTCCAGGTTGGCTGAGCTGTTTGTTCTCCACATTCTCCGGTTACATGGACTTCCTTCTCACATTGTTTCCGACAGGGGAGTGCAGTTTATGTCCCGGTTCTGGAGGTCTCTCTGCACGAAACTCGACATCTCCTTGGATTTCTCATCGGCTTATCATCCTCAATCCAACGGACAAGTCGAACGGGTCAATCAGGTACTGACTGGCTACTTACGGCACTTCGTCAACTCTCACCATGACGATTGGGTATCCTTGCTCCCGTGGGCAGAGCTGTCGTACAACAACCATACCGGTGAGTCGTCCCAGAAATCCCCATTTTTTGTTGTATATGGACAGCATCCCAGGATCCCGACTCCCCTGGCTCTCACGACGTCCACTCCAGCAGCCGAGGAGGTGGCACGGGACTTTGCCAAGATTTGGGCCGAGGCAGGCACGGCGCTGGAGAGAGCCACCAGACGTATGAAGGATCACGCGGACAAGAGACGCCTGGATGCTCCGTTGTTTCGGCCTGGAGACAAGGTATGGCTCTCCTCTAAATATGTTCGCCTGAAGGTTCCTTCGTTCAAGTTTGCTCCACGCTTCATTGGGCCCTTTGAAATACTCCGACAGTTGAATGAGGTATGCTACCAATTGAGACTACCTTCTTCCTTGCGGATTCATAATTCATTCCACCGTTCTCTCCTCAAGCCAGTGGTACTCAACCGCTTCTCCCAGGATCCCGGTATGCATCCTCCTCCTGTCTCCGACAACGATGTGTTTGAGATCAAGGTCATCCTCGACATGAAGAAGAGAGGGCGTCGGACCTGGTACTTGGTCGATTGGAAGGGCTTTGGTCCTGAGGAGAGGTCGTGGGTGCCGGAGGCGGATGTCGCTGCTCCCCGTCTTCTCCGGCGTTTTCAGGCACGTCTTGGGCGGGGGGGGGGGCATGAGGGGGGAGGTACTGTCACTGTCCCTTCCCAGCCTGCGCCTGCTGCCGCTCGGTCGGTGCCAGCTCCTGCTTCTGCCACTCACCTGCTGCACCGGGGGTCCCGCTCTGTGTTCCGCCGCCGTGCCGGTCTGGGTCGCGTTCCCCTGTCCTCCCCTCCAGCTGCTGCAGATTCCAGCCCTCCTCTGTCCTCCTGTCTTCCTGGTAGTGCACATAGGGGGAGGGCGCCCACTCGTCCACTCTCTTAAAGGGCCAGTGTGTCCTTCCCTATCACCCCTCTCAGCCAATCGCTGAGTCGTTGCGCTGAGTCATATCCCTGTACAGGGGTCAAAGTCGCAGGGTTTCGGTGGGAGGTTCTGGTGGCTCTGACCCTGAGGCCCTCTCCAGGGCTCCGTGTCTCCTTTTGTTATTATAAATAAAACTCCTTAACCTGCCTTCTGTCTCCAGCGTGTTTCTGGCGTCGGCATCCACAGACTCTGTGGTCCAGTGGGTCTCTTTGTTCCCTCCGCCTGTGTTGGCGTGACACAATCCCTCACTGACTTCAAGACGGCACTTGCTACTGCCAAGCAAGCATTCTTCTCGTCCCTAATCTCCTCTCTGTCCCACAACCCCAAACAGCTCTTCAAAACTTTCAACTCCTTACTTCGCCCACCTGCTCCTCCCCCTTCTCCCCTCATCTTTGCTGAAGACTTTGCGACCTTCTTCAAGGAGAATGAAGAAAGGATAGAGTATGTGGTAAGCGCTAGGGAATAATTACAGCTCCACGGTCTCAACTTGAGAAAGATGCATACTGCGTTGAAATGCATCGTGGTTAATGGACCCGCGTGTTGTACATATTTTTATTAAAGCCTAAAGGTAATTTACTACTGGCCGTGGAGCTGTAATTATTACCTTACATATCCTCCCTGCGGGGAGTGGGATGTGGAACTGCTCTGGGCTACAGGACCTGGCCTTCGTCATTTAGATAATCCTCCTGAGCTGTCACGTGATCCTTGGCCACCGAGGAAAACGATGAAGACGCCATTTTTTCACATCATTCCAGAAGAGTGAAATTCATTATTTCAAAGACCTCGCAAGTGTGCAAGTTAATAATAATAATAATAATAATAATAAAGCTTTATTTATATAGCGCCAACATATTCCGCAGCGCTTTACAATGTAGGGTTAGAGTACAGAAAATATAATACAGTAAGTAATTACAGTAGAGAACAAATACAGTACAATAATTGGATACAAAACAATAGGCATAGAATCAATGTAAAAAAGAAAATACAATAAATAAAGCAAGAAATGAAGGTGACCCTGCTCAAAAGAGCTTACAATCTACAACGGGATAGGGGTTGCACAAGTTAATACAGTTGTACGGACGGCACAACTGGTCAAGGTGAGCAATACAAAAATATACCAAGGGTAATTATTGTAAACACAGTATGGCGCAAATTGGATTTTATTTTTTCTTCAAGGAGAAGATCGACAAGATCAGAACCAGCTTCGGCCCACTATCCCCACAATTCCCCCTCCCACCTACACTGCCCTGCTCCTCCATCAGCCACTTTCCCCCCATAACTAAAGACCAACTCTCCTCCCTCCTGTCAAAATCACACCTCACCACCAGCGCCCACGACCCGCTCCCATCCCACCTCATTCCCAACCACACCTCCATTTTCATCCCAGCCCTCACCCACATCTTTAACCTATTACTTAGCACTGGCGCCTTCCCCTCGGCCTTCAAACACACCCTAATCAAGCCCATCCTAAAAAAAACCTCACTTGAGCCTACCTCTGTCTCTAACTATTGCCCCATATCTCTTCTCCCATTCGCCTCTAAGCTACTTGAACAGCACGTCCACTCTGAACTGTCCTCTCACCTCTCCTCGTGCTCCCACTTCGACCGCCTATAGTCCGGCTTCCGACCCCTGCATTCCACCGAAACAGCCCTGACCAAAGTCACCAACGACCTACTGACCGCCAAGAACAAACACCACTACTCCATCCTCCTCCTCCTTGCCGCCTTCGACACGGTTGACCACTCCCTTCTTCTCCGGATCCTGGAATCCCTCGGCATCACCCACCTTGCCCTCTCTTGGATCTCCTCATACCTAGCGGACAGGACCTTCAGCGTCTCCCACTCCCACACCTCCTCCTCACCCTACCCCCTTTCTGTCGGAGTCCCCCAAGGTTTGGTCCTGGGACCCCTACTTTTCTCCATATACACTCTCAGCCTAGGGCAACTCATTGAGTCCCACGTCCTCCAGTACCACCTCTACACCGACGACACCCAAATCTACCTGTCCGGCCCTGACATCACCTCCCTACTCTCCAAAATCCCACAATGCCTTTCCGCCATGTCATCCTTCTTCTCTGCTCGCTTCCATAAACTCAACATGGACAAAACTGAATTCATAGTCTTCCCCCCCCCCAAGAAATTCCCCCCCACTTCCCAACCTATCCATCTGCGTCAACGACTGCGCCCTCTCCCCAGTCCCCCAAGCCAAGTGCCTCGGGGTAATCTTTGACTCCTCCCTATCCTTCAAGCCCCACATCGGGGCCCTCACCACATCCCTCCAGCTCAAGAACATCTCACAGATCCGCTCCTTCCTCACCCACGACACTGCTAAAACACTCATTCATGCTCTTATCATCTCCCGCCTTGACTATTGCAACCTCCTTCTCAATGGCCTCCCGGCTAACTCCCTCACACCTCTCCAATCTATCCTCAGTTCTGCTGCCCGACTAATCTACCTGTCCTCCCGCTACTCCCCTGTCTCCCCCCTCTGCCAAGCCCTTCACTGGCTCCCCGCCTCCAAGAGATCCGATTTCAAAACACTAACCATGGCATACAAAGCCATACACAACCTGGCCCCACCATACATCTCTGACCTGGTCTCCCGATAGCTACCCTCACACTACCTCCGCTCCTCCCAAGAACTCCTCCTCTGCTCCCCCCTCATCACCTCTTCGCACAACCGCGTCCAGGACTTCTCCCGGGCATCTGCCTTACTCTGGAACACCCTGCCCCAACACGTCAGACACTCTCCTACCCTGAGAAGCTTCAAGTGTCACCTGAAGACTCACCTATTCCGTCAAGCCTACAACCTGCCATGAGACCCAGACGACTGCCCCATACCTGACATTCCCCCATCCTACTGTATCCCCACCCGCCCCTCGTAGACTGTGAGCCCTCGTGGACAGGGTCCCTGCCCCTCCTTTACCAGTATGTCCCGATCGCCTAGATTTAGTGTACTTGTTCTTGTCTCCCTTATCCTCATGTAAAGCGCCATGGAGCCTAATGGCGCTATATAAATAAATAAATAATAATAATAATAACTCTGGCAGTGGTATACAGGTGGCGCAGAGGTGGACATCAGACTGAGGGGTGAGGCTGGAGATGCTGAGTCTAATCCATATGTGGCTGCTTCCTCTCTTTCCTGATTTGATGTACTGGTGAAGCTTTTCTTTATACCAGATCAATATTCCTCCTGAGCAGTGGCCCAGTTTCATGTTTTTATTTTTCAGGGCAGGTACAGATGTGGCGCCCTGCAAATGCAGGCGTCACAGAGGGGTATTACACCCATAAAAGAGGTGTCAATGCTCCAGCTGCAGGTGAACCCTAGGATGGTGGGTGGGACCCATTCCCAGCACTCCCACATTAGTTTAGGGTGGGAGGTTACCCGGGAGGGGATAAATTCACCTCTAGGGGGATCAAGGAAGTCTTTTGCCTTTTGGTCTTTGACCGAGAGATGGAGGAAGAGGAAAGGTTTTAGAAAGATCAGCTAAGTGGAACAAGGCGGAAGGTCACCCCGGGTTGGTTACAAGCCGAACTGGAGGAAAGAAGAAGGGACCTTGAGGAGGTCCTGAAAGGGGGCACCTGACGAGGGAGTCCGGGTCCTAGACAGAAAGGGAGATCCTCAGAGTTGAGCGCCCATACTCCAGGGGATACTCCAGTCCACCAGGGGAACGCCGGGCCCTGGGATCCGGCCAAAGTCCAGCTTTGCAGTCGGCAACCGGCTGCTGTGGCTTGTTCATCAGCCGCAGCACCCTGCCATCAGAGAGGTCTGCCTGCTTCCTCACCAACGAGGGAGGGGACCCCAGTACTACCTACACGGAGCTACTGGGTATAGATCGATCCAAAGCGGGGAAGAACGGACATGGGTTAGTTAACGAAGGTGCATCAAGGGTTCCACCCAGGGCCGGACTGGGACCAAAAATCAGCCCGGGAAGTAAAGACCCCACCAGCCCACACACTAAATCATCTATCAGTCACAATAAGTGAATTTTGTTTTTACATTGGCGTGACCCTCATCACTGTTTTACAAGAGTTATTTGAAGAGCCACATGTGAGTGGCGAGACAGAGGGAGTACTCACCCACAGCTCCATTCACATGATACTCTTCAAAGCTACAGTTTCTCAGGATTGTGGGGTCCCAGCAGTCAGATCCACAGCGAAGAGAAAGTCATCACCTATACAGAAGAGAAGTGATGACTTCCATATTCAAGATAATTTAAACAACATATAAATGCTGAAAATCCCGAAGTCCAATACCACCACTCTGACAGCAGGACAGTATACAGGACAAGAGAAGTGGTACTGTGCAGTGTATATACAGAATAGTACAGATACTGAGGATTACACCCAGTATACAGGACAGGAGAAGTGGTACTGTGCAGTGTAGATATACAGAATTATACAGATACTGAGGATTACACCCATTATACAGGACAGAAGAAGTGGTACTGTGCAGTGTATATATACAGAATAATACAGATACTGAGGATTACACCCAGTATACAGGACAGGAGAAGTGGTACTGTGCAATGTATATACAGAATAATACAGATACTGAGGATTACACCTAGTATACAGCACAGGAGAAGTGGTACTGTGCAGTGTATATATACAGAATAATAGAGATACTGGGGATTACACCCAGTATACAGGACAGGAAAAGTGGTACTGTGCAGTGTATATATACAGAATAATAGAGATACTGAGGATTACACCCAGTAAACAGGACAGGAGAAGTGGTACTGTGCAGTGTATATATACAGAATAATACAGATACTGAGGATAACTCCCAGTAAACTTGACAGGAGAAGTGGTACTGTGCAGTGTATATATACAGAATAATACAGATGCTGAGGATTACACCCAGTATACAGGACAGGAGAAGTGGTACTGTGCAGTGTATATATACAGAATAATACAGATACTGAGGATTACACCCAGTATACAGCACAGGAGAAGTGGTACTGTGCAGTGTATATATACAGAATAATAAAAATACTGAGGATTACACCTAGTATACAGGACAGGAGAAGTGGTACTGTGCAGTGTATATATACAGAATAATACAGATACTGAGGATTACACCCAGTATACAGGACAGGAGAACTGGTACTGTGCAGAGTGTAGCATATGACTCAAGCAAGGCTTGCATTGCACCGCCTGGAGGCTCTCCTGATCTGAGCACGACGGCTTCATGTATTTCTATGCAGCTGACATTTTCAGGTCAGGTTAACCGCCGGCTGATTCTGGGCAGTGCGGTGCGATAGCTGCAGAAACAAACACTGCAAAAGCGCCCTGTATGAATATAGTCTAAGGTGATCCCACTAATGTTATCATGCCCCTGTGGCTGTTAGTGACATGAAGACCAGCATCACCGCCAGCTCTGCACATCTCTGCCTCCCATGATGAAGGCAGTGCGTCTGTGTGGTGCCCCTGCAACCAGGACGGCCACAGGGTGGACTACAGCCAGACGAGGTAAGACAGTTGACTGAGGAACACACACACACACACCGACCCACTCTGACTCACTCCGACCCAACACCTAGAAACTCTATGTCAGGCAACGGGTGGCGGGAGTTTAGAGAAGTGTGGGTGGAGAGAAAGAGACACGGACAAGTATATGGAGGAACTAGACACGAGTTGGGCCTAGGAACACTACATTGGAAGAGCAGATCCCAGTAGGAGAGGTTCCCTGGAGGCAGAATACCCAGGAGGGAGCTCGCCGTAGAGGAGGCGAGAAAGAAGCACCACAAGCCGAGACACCACACTGAAAATAGTGGTAGAACAACGGGCCAGGCAGCTGCAACTGACATAGCTGACCGGAGGACCCAGAGCTGACTACAGGAGAGAAAGAGGGAGCCTGGTGAACCCAAATTACACCTGGGTCACTGGAGAGCTAGTCCAGGACAACTAGAGCATTGGCTCTGTAGAGGTGACCGGGGAGACTTCAAGACCCTAATCACGAGGCATCCTGGCATGTTACGGAGACTCTAAGGCCCGTGACCAAAGTACCGCAGCGGAGTAGGACAAAGCCATCAGACTAGGCTAGTGACCCTAAAGCAGAGATAGACATCACTACAAAGCCCATAACGGCCGGACCAAACCCGTGTGCGAGGACAGAGACAGAGTAGAGGCCTGGAAGGTACTTTGAGGGAAGCGATGCAGAAGAACCGTCTGAGCTGCAGTGGCACTTGGGTCCCTGACAAGTGTAAGAACTGTGAACTGTACTGTAACTGACTTTTAAGAACTTTGGAACAGTAAAGTGCTGGTAAGCTGAAAAGTGCCTGTGACTGTTCATTACTACACTGCAGCAGAGACCTCCACCTGCGCAGCACCTTTGCTGTCCTTGCGTGCTGGCTGGAGACGCTGCAAAAGACATGGCAGCGGCTTATCTAACATAGGTGGCAACAATTACATGGAGAAGACGGGATGGGTAAACTGATATCACAGGAGCTACAGGGAAAGGTGAGGAACAAAACACTGACAAAGGCAATGTTTCTGCCTAGAAACACATCAATAAGACATTGAGTAATTCCCAAGTCATGGGACATGACAAGCATACTCCATATATTATATACAGGTATACCTCCTCAAAGTATATAGCAGCACACGCCATAGAGCAGGGGTGGGGAACTCCAGTCCTCGAGGGCCGCAAACAGTTCAGGTTTTCACGATTTCCTTAGTATTGCACAGGTATTGGAATCATCACCAGTGCAAGTGATTATGTTATCACCTGTGCAACACTAAGGAAATCCTGAAAACCTGCACTGTTTGCGGCCCTCGAGGACTGGAGTTCCCCACCCCTGCCATATAGTGTATACAGGTATAACTCCACATCTACTTACATAATTGTGAAGTGGCGTCCATCATCCCCTTTTGTCCCGATGTCCTCCTAACACACGCACAGCAGCCATATTAGCACACCCAAGTGATGGATGTGCAAATATGGCGCCCGTTAGTGATACTGCAGCCGCTCGCACCTGCCACGCTGTTCCGACTGCCCTGTTCCCAGCTCTGTGACACCATGAGAGATGAGAGTAGTTACAGCAATAAGGCGGCACTGTGAGACTGTGTACAGTTAAGGCTGTGGCGCTGCGGGGAAGGAATGTCGAGCCCCAGGCCCTGGGGTACTCGGGTATCAGGCTCGGTGGGTGTTTTTTCACAGGTATGTCACGGGTTGCAGCACCTGAGCCCGTGGCCTGGGTGACACTTCAATAAGGGGTGTATGTACAAGGGATTAGAGTTTGTCATGTGACGCCACCTGTAGTACCTGGTGATGGGTCACCAGCGCCGCCACAGTCCTCCGGAGGTCGATGGTAATGCGGCTGAGATGGCAAAGCTCTCTACAGGTGGAGCTGATCCTCCGGGGCAGCCTCCCTGTAAGCAAACAGGTTGATGAAGATAATGACACACAGGCAAAGTCACTTTCTCCCGGGTACTTTACTGTAAACGTTCCGCAGCATAATACAAAGTCCACAGTTCAGCAAGATGTTAGTCAAACAGGTAGCTCTACGGGTGGCTGCAAGTGGATGCCAGGTAGTATGATGGAACCCATGGTAAACCTTAGTTGACGAACCCATGTCCTTTCTTCCGCACCTAGGTTGAATCTATACCCAATCCAAATGACTCCTTGTAGGTAGACTTGGGGCTCCCCTCCTTCGTGGTGAGGAAGCAGGAAGACCGCTCCGTCTGGCAGGGTGCCGCAGCCGGTGAACAGACCGCAGAAGCTGGTTGACGACTTTCAGAGGTGAACTCTGACGTTCCCGTGGTGGACTCAGGAATTCCCTGGAGTATGGTCGCTCCACGCTGGGGTTCCCCCTTTCTCTCTAGGGCCCAGACTCCCGCATCAGGCAGCCTCTCTCAGGACCCCGTCAGGATCTCTCTCATCTTCCCTCCGGATCAGCGTAGAGCTGTCCGGTTAAACCTTCCGCCTCGCTCCACACTCCTTCTCCTCCGACTCTGACTCCGTACTTTCAGACGCCCTTTATCTGACTAACTGTCTCTAATTCCCCCTAGAGGTGAATATATCTCCCTCCCTTGGGGTAACCTCCCACCACTACTCTGTGTGAGAGTGCAGGAATGGGTCTCACCCACCAGGCTAGGATCCACTTGCAGCTGGGGAAGATTACACCTCTTTTACGGGTGCAATACCCCACTGTGACGCCTGACCATGTGGGGCGCCACAGGAATGCAGAGCAGCAGGTGACCTGCAATGTACAGTATATCCCGACAAGGTAGTCGCTTCCTTTGTGGTGACACTGCACTGTGGGCTGCACTGGCCACACTCTCCTCGCCCAATCTAAGAGGAAAATAGAAGGAGCAGGCGATGTGAGGCCGGTACACGAGCACAGAGTCACCAAGACAACCAGCCCAGGATATACAGGAGAACCCTCGCAGGGGATGGAGAGGACTGATGGGATGGAGAGGACTAATGTGTATCAAGCAAAAGGAAGAAAAAACATCGGCATTCACCAGAACGGCATATAGCGGGATTTTTCTTTTTATTTAGTCCATGGGGCAGCATACAAAAGGGTGCAGGGAGGGGGTGCAGAGGTGACGACGGCACCGTTTCGGGTAAATACCCTTCTCTAGTACCGTTCTCGTTGGGCCAAGTTGAATAATGTCTGTGTATTATATATGTGCAACGTTTGAAGTCATGAGCCCCCCCAGCAATGGGAAGAAAACCTAAACTTCACAAAAGATGAATCGGGGCACTGGACACCATATACCAAGATAGCAGCAGACAGTCATTCAATGGGGGTGCACACCTGTGTCAGCACAAGATCATAATTCAAATTTTTGAAGAAAGGAGGCACTCACCCATGTACAAAGTTGGTCTCAGGTTTCTTTATTCAGCCTTCCGGCATGAAGCAGGGTGCAAGTTGCAGGGGAGGGGATGGTGGAGGTGCAGACTTCAACAGTTGAAGTCTGCACCTCCACCATCCCCTCCCCTGCAACTTGCACCCTGCTTCATGCCGGGAGGCTGAATAAAGAAACCTGAGACCAACTTTGTACATGGGTGAGTGCCTCCTTTCTTTAAAAAATTTGGAAGAAAACCTAAGCTTGCTTATTGTTAATAGTTATCCGTTGATATTAATGAATATATAAAAATGTTTTTCACTTCCCGCTAGATAAGTACTAATACTTGCGGACGAGTATATTCAATCAAGGGGGTATGTGGCGCCCCACAAAGCAGGCGTCACAGAGGGGTACTGCACCCATAAAAGCGGTGCAGATATCCTAGCTGCAAGTAGTGGTGCTGGCAGCTGCCAGGTGCTAGTGGCCACTGGTTGCTGGTGGCTGCCGGGTGCTGGCAGCTGCCGCCTAGTGCTGGCAGCTGCTGGATGCCACCTGGTGCCGCCTCCCAGGTGCTGCCTAATGCCAGGTGCTGGTGGCTACCGTCGGGTGCTGGTGGCTGCTGGGTGCCGCCTGCTGGGTGCTGGCGGCTGCCGGGTGCCACCTAATGCCGAGTGCTGGCAGCTGCCGGGTGCCACCTGGTGCTGGCGGCTGCCGGGTGCTGGCAGCTGCTGGATGCCACCTGGTGCCGCCTCCCAGGTGCCGCCTAATGCCAGGTGCTGGTGGCTACCGTTGGGTGCTGGTGGCTGCTGGGTGCCGCCTGCTGGGTGCTGGCAGTTGCTGGGTGCCACCTCCTGGTTGCTGGCGGCTGCTGCCGGATGCTGGCGGCTGGTGCAGGCTGGTGCCGCGTGCTGGCTGGTGCCGGCTGCCGGGTGCAGGCTGGTGCCACGTGCTGGCTGGTGCCGGCTGCCGGGTGCAGGCTGGTGCCACGTGCTGGCTGGTGCCGGCTGCCGGGTGCTAGCTGGTGCTGGCTGCTGCTGGCAAGAGAGAGACTGGAAGCCACAGAAGAAGAAGCTGCCGGGATGAGAAGAGTGGAGTCAGGTAAGGCGCTGTTACAGCCGAAGAAGCAGCCTGGGGGGAGGGGAACATGACCGCTGAAAGTGCCTAGGGCGGCAGGAACTCCAAATATGGCCCTATGTAAGTGTGTTAATGTGTGAGTGTGTTTGTGTGAATATGTCTGAGGATGTATGTGTGTATGTATGTGAGTGTGTGTGAATGTGTGGGTGTGTATATGTGTGAGTGTGTGTGTGTGTGAGCGAGAGAACAAAAAGAACAGAGACCAGGACATTACTACAAGATGACAAGGGAGGGAACATTACTAAAAGATTGGGACATTACTACAAAATGAGGACCAGGATGGGAGACATTAATATAGGATGGGGACCAGGATGGGGCATTACTACACGTATGGACCAGGGAGGAACATTACTACAAGATGGAGACCAAGGCGGGGACATTACTACAAGAGGAGGACCAGGATGGGGACATTACTACAAGATGGGGATATTACTACAAGACGGGGATCAGGATGGGGACATTACAACATGATGAGGACCAGGATTGGAGTCATTATTATAGGATGGGGACCAAGATGGGGCATTACTACACTTACGGATCAGGGAGGAACATTACTTCAGGAAGGGGACATTAGTGCCAGACGGGAGCAGTATGTGGGACATTAATATACAATGGGGACCAGTATGGGGATATTACTAGAAGAAGGGGATCAGGAAGAGGATAATAGTACCAGACAAGGAGCAGTGTGGGGGACATTAATATACAATGGGGACCAGTATGGGGACATTACTAGAAGAAGGGGATCAGGATGGGGACATTACTACAAGAAGGCGACCAGGATGGGGACATTACCACAAGAAGGGGATTAGGATGGGGACATTACTACAAGAAGGGGATCAGGATGGGACATTATTACATGATGAGGACCAGGATGAGGGTCATTAATATAGGATGGGAACATTACTACACGTACGGACCCGGGAGGAACATTACTTCAAGAAGTGGACCAGGATGGGGACATTACTACAAGACGGGGACCAGTTTGGGGGACATTAATATACAATGGGGACCAGTATGGGGACAATACTAGAAGAAGGGGATCGAGGCGTGGCCAAGCAGCATGTGAGGAGGACGTGCATCCACAGAGCTCCTGCACTACCGGTCTAAATTCAGCCGCTGTTCCCCACAGCACGGCCGTTAACTTACCGGTATAGTACCATAAGGTCTGTGGGCACAATCTGAAGCCGGTGGTACAGCTCTTACCCCGCTGGGATGCCGAAAAAAGCCATCAGAAAGACGGCAGGGGAGATGGCCCTCTGCTCCCAAAATGGTGCTGCAGCCTCAGCACAGGCTGTGGAGGAGGCGGTCTCCAATAATGCAGCCAGAAACAAGGAGATGGTGGCCAGGCTGAGGCAGTTTGCAAGAGTGGAGGAGATAGAAAGAGGATCCCCGCCATCCCCAGGAGACAACACTGATGCTGGAGGAGAAGGTACAGGGTCCAGGATGAGTGATGAGGGGGAGGAGGACATTAATGACACTGGAGGGCAGGAGACCCAGGAGAACCTAGCCAGCTGGGGAGAGCTGGTGGAGCAAAACAGAAATCAGTTAACATCACTGCAGCTACATGTCCCTGCTGAGCCCACTATAAAAGACGTTCTAATGGCAGTTATGCAATGTGGGTCTGCTATCTCTAATGTACTCACTCAGTTGGGATTTCTGCAAGAATCTATGCAGACAGTCAAGCATGACTTACATACAGTAAAAGACAGAACTGAGCAGCTGGAACGCAGGGTCGATACTGTAGAGCAGGGTCTCAAACTCACCTGGGTTGGTGGGCCACACATAGACAAACATTTATAGCGGGGGGCCGCATTCCTTATAGGACTAAGTGATATTTTTAGTAATACCAGAAATTTTTGCTCAATGTAGTAAAGTACAAATCCTGATCCCCTTCTTATAGTAATGTACCCATCCTGTAGTAATGTCCTTTTCCACGGATGTCCCCATCCTGATCCCCTTTTCTACTGATGTTCCCCATCCTGATACCTTTTTCTAGTAATGTCCCCCATCCTGATCCCTTTTCTAGTGATGCCCCCCATCCTGATCCCCTTTTGTAGTGATGTCCCCCATCCTGATCCCCTTTTGTAGTGATGTCCCCCATCCTGATCCCCTTTTGTAGTGATGTACCCCATCCTGATCCCCTTTTGTAGTGATGTCACCCATCCTGATCCCCTTTTCTAGTGATGTCCCCCATCCTGATCCCCTTTTCTAGTGATGTCCTCCATCCTGATCCCCTTTTCTAGTGATGTCCCCCATCCTGATCCCCTTTTCTAGTGATGTCCCCCATCCTGATCCCCTTTTCTACTGATGTTCCCCATCCTGATCCCCTTTTGTAGTGATGTCCCCCATCCTGATCCCCTTTTGTAGTGATGTCCCCCATCCTGATCCCTTTTGTAGTGATGTCCCCCATCCTGATCCCCTTTTGTAGTGATGTCCCCCATCCATCCTTGTCCCCTTTTGTAGTGATGTCCCCATCCTGATCCCCTTTTGTAGTCATTTCCCCTTCCTGATCCCCTTTAGTAGTGATGTCCCTCATCCCGGTTCCCTTTTGTAGTGATGTCCCCATCCTGATCTCCTTTTCTAGTGATATCCCCCATCCTGATCCCCTTTTCTAGTAATGTCCCCATCCCAATCCCCTTTAGTAGTGATGTCCCCCATCCTGGACCCCTTTTGTAGTGAGGTCCCGCATCCTGGTCCCCTTTTGTACTGATGTCCCCCATCCTGATCCCCTTTTCTAGGTATGTCCCCCAATCCTGATCTACTTTTATAGTGATGCTCCCATCCTGTTTTACCTTCATTTTACACACTCACATACACACTTATTCACACTCACACACACCCTCACACACAAACCCACACATACACATCCACACACTCACACACACCTCATACACACTTTCTTATACACACATCCTCACTCACATACTCGCACCCTCACACACTCACCCTCACACACACACCCTCTTACACACACTGACACTTTTCTCACTTTAATGATGCATCGCTCCAGTGCAGGGGGCCGCCGCGGTCTTCGCTGTGCTGACTTCCGGCCTCACAAGCTCTGTTGCTCAGCAAATCAATGCAATCTGCCAGCCAGAGGCCCGCATGTGATGTCATATTCCGCCATCAGCTGCGGGCCTCTCATTGGCTGGCAGCTTGCATTGATCTTGCTGAGTGGCAGAGTTTGTTAGTGCCACGGATGGAAGTCATCACACAGCGGGGGCTGTAGCGGCCCCCTGCACTGGGGTGATGCATCATTAAGTTGTCCAAGGTGCCGCGGGCCGCATAGTGATGCCCCAGGGGCCGCATGCGGCCCTCGGGCCGCGTGTTTGAGACCCCTCCTGTAGAGGCTAAAGTCACTAAATCCCTGCAATATCATAAGGAGACCGGGAAGGATGTTGATGCCCTATGGACTAAGGCTGCTTTCACATCACGGATTTTGATCGGACAGCATCGGATCCGAATTTGGACCCCATGCAGCCCTATGGGCATTGGACTGAATCGGATGTGCACTAAATGCCATCCGATTTGGTCCGATCCGATTCTGTTCGATTTTATTATCGGTGCAAAAATTGGAGCTTGCTCCGATTTTTGCACCGAAAATAAAATCTGACAGATTCGGATCGGACCAAATCGGATGGCATTTAGTGCACATCCGATTAGGTCCGATCCCTATAACATGGGGCCCTATGGAGAAGGGTCCGAGGAAACATCTGATGTCTCCTCGGACCCCGTTTTACTGTACTGAGCATGCTCAGTACAGTAAAACTGCTCCTAACTAGCAGCATAAGGGTTAAAAAAAAAAGTTTATTCTCACCTCCCCCCGAGCCCCCGCCGTCTTTCGCCATCTTCTTTGAGGCTCCCGGTGGCTTCCGCAGGCTGCCGGTATCAGCAGAGGGCTTCCTCTGCTGTATAGGACCTGCGGTGATGTCACAGTCATGTGACCGCGGGTTACCATGGTGAACCCGCGGTCACGTGACTGTGACATCACCGCAGGTCCTGAACAGCAGAGGAAGCCCTCTGCTGACACCGGCAGCCTGCGTGAGCCACCGGGAGCCTCAAAGAAGATGGCGGAAGACGGCGAAGCTCGGGGGGAGGTGAGAATAACCTTTTTTTTTTTTCTTTTTTTCACCCCGCAGGGAGCGATTTTATGCCGGAATCGGGTGCCTATTTGGCACCCGATTCCAGGCATCAGAAGGGAGCCGATATAAATCGGACAGCATCGGCTCCCTCAAAATCGTAATGTGAAAGTAGCCTAAGACGGACGACCTGGAGAACAGGCTTAGACGCAACAACGTGCGTATAGTGGGTGTACCGGAGAGATGTGAGGGCAGAGACCCTACAGCCTTTGTGGAGGATTGGATTAAAGGTGTAGTTGGCTCAGACACCCTGTCTCACCTATATGCGGTGGAACATGCTCACAGGGTCCCTGCTCGCCCCCCTCCTCCTGGCCACCTACCACGACCTATATTGGCCAAACTCCTTAACTATAAGGACAGAGACATTATCCTCAGGTTTTCCAGAGAACATCATGATGTGACCATTGAGGGATCCAGAGTCTCCTTTTACCCGGATTTTTCGCCGAAAGTGCAGAAAATGAGAGCAAAATTTACTGATGTCAAAAAGAGGCTACGAGTGCTTGGTGTCAAGTACTCCATGATATTCCCGGCCAAATTGCGGGTGGAGGCCGAGAATAAGACTCATTTCTTTCTGGAGGCAGAGGCCGCTGCGGAGTGGCTGGACATCAATGAACAGCATTTGGGGAAGGGGGGAGCGGATCGTGGTTGATGATACGGGCTCGCAAATGTATGGTTTTCAGTACATGTCTTGATGCTTACTTTGTGCTGTGGGGTGGTACCCTGACAAGTGGGGGCATAGCGGCGAAGAGTGAGATGCCCGGTGCCTAGTTGGCTCTTCATTTAGGGGTCAACGTTTGCCCTTGCGGGAATTACATGGCACGACTAGTGTTGGGGTGTTTTGTTCAGGGGATGGGAGAGGGGGGGAGGGAAGTTAGGTCCTTTGCTACTATTGCACGTGTTAACCTGTACATGCCCAGGAGCCATCAACGAGGATTGATACCTCTTTTACTCTATAGATATGGGAGACATCACAGTCCTTAGCTGGAATGTTAGGGGGCTGAAATCTCCAGTCAAGAGGCAGGCAATTTTTTCTTTTATTTCAGAACACAAGCCAACAGTGGTCTGCTTACAGGAAACGCACCTTACCAGTGAGAAGCTCGATATTTTAGACAAGAGATGGATACAGGCAGGATACCACTCTACACATTCAAAGTTTTCTAGAGGGGTTAGCATCCTAGTCAGACGAGATGCTCGGTTTGAGTGTAGACGGGTATTGGAAGACGATGAAGGCCGGTTTGTTGTTCTACATTGTACGTTATATGCTGTTTCTTTGGTGCTTGTATCTATCTACATCCCCCCGCCATATAGCAGTAATTCTCTGTATCGTATAATGAATATTCTGAGGGATTTTCAAGGGGTCCCGTGTTTATGGGTGGGTGACTTTAACAACATAATTGACACTCATTGGGATAGGGGAAATCACGCACCAATAAAGTTAGGGGGTAACTGTACGCCTTTTGGGACGCTTATACGCGAGTTGGCACTAACTGACTTATGGAGGTGCTACAACCCTGAGGTATACCAATACTCGTGTTTCTCTTCTACGTTCTCCTCCCTCTCCCGTATAGATTTAGCCTTGGGGAATGATCCTATGTTGGGAAGGGTTGTGTATGCTAAATATTTACAAAGAACGGTATCGGACCACACTCCTATACTTGTTAAGATTAGGGGGGGTGCATGCAACCAGGGAAAGGCCCCTATGGCGATTGAACCCATTCTGGATGCAGCTAGTGGACAGGGCAGGTAATTTTGCCTCTGAACTGCAGGAATTCCTTTCTTTTAATATAAACACGACATCAAGCCTGGTAGTCTGGGAGTCTTTGAAGGCGTACTTGCGGGGCATGTATATCCGTGAAATCTCTAAGATCAGGTCTAGCACTAGAACTAACTCGGAACTTCTGCTGCGGGACTTGAAGGCTGCAGAGGAGGCCTTGTCGGTGCGGTTCACCCCCTCTACACAACGGAGACTTAAGGAGGCTCAGACCCGTGTGAATAAACTGACTCTGGAAACGGTGGCACAGAAACGTATGTTTCAGTCGATCCAGTATTACGAGAGTGCGGAGAGTGTGGGACATCTGCTTTCGGTCATCACGTCAGCACAGAGGGGGTTGTCATTCATAGTGGGACTTCGAAGGGAAGACGGGTTATTAGTTACGGACACTCCTGATATTCTTAATACGCTGGAACTATTCTACACTGACCTATATTCCTCTCATGCGGGGGGATCTGCAGACGAGCTTGCTGGCTTTATAGGGGCTGCTGGCCTTTCACGACTCACGGACGCGGACAGGGCTTTGCTGGATGAACCTTTGGGTCTGGAGGAGTTGGAGGGGGCTTTAGGCACTATGACGAATGGCAAAACTCCAGGGGTGGACGGCTTACCGGTGGAAGTTTATAAGGCGTATAAAACAGTCCTACTCCCAGTATTGCTCGACACGTTTAATGACAGTCTCACGCGAGGGACCCTGCCTCCATCTATGCGGGAGGCAATTATTACTGTTTTGCCTAAGAAAGATAAAGATCCTGCTTCTCCAGCTTCCTATAGGCCTATTTCCCTCCTGACAGCAGACATCAAGCTTCTGGCGAAGGTGTTGGCTATACGCCTTTCAAAGGTGGTGGAGTCGTTGGTGCACCCGGATCAGACTGGTTTTATGCCCCGTAAGTCAACGCTCTGAATATTCGTAGATTGTTTTTAAATATGCAGGTTGAGGCGGATAATGTGGGGCAGCGGGTAGTCCTGTCTTTGGATGCCGCCAAGGCATTTGACAGCGTGGAGTGGCCGTACCTTTTTGCGGTACTGGAGGGCATTGGCTTTGGACCTGGCTTTATTGGCTGGATCAGGCTCTTGTACTCTCAGCCACAGGCACGGATACGGGCCAATGGTTCACTGTCTGGGTACTTTCCTCTTCAGAGAGGTACGAGGCAGGGCTGCCCGCTGTCCCCGCTGCTTTTTGCCCTGGCTATTGAGCCCTTGGCTTCGAGGATAAGACGTGCTCCGGATATTGAGGGATTTCGATATGGCGAGCTGGAGGAGAAGGTGGCCCTCTATGCGGATGACCTTCTGTTGTTTTTAGCTGACCCTGATACTTCACTTCGCAATACCATGTCGCTCCTTACACAGTTTGGGGCCGTTTCGGGGTTGACCGTGAATTGGGAAAAGTCAGTGGTTTTGCCGATAGATCCCACAGTCCTTGACATACCCCACGTGCCAGTCGTAAACAGCTTCAAATACCTGAGCATTAATATATCGGGCGACATTTCTGACTATGAGCGTTTAAACCTTACACCTCTAATGTCTACGATTAAGCAGAAGATTAAGGCTTGGGCCAAGCTACACCTCTCGGTGGTGGGGGGGTGAACCTGCTGAAGATGGTGATCATGCCTCAGCTTTTGTACGTCCTTCATAACTCCCCAATTTGGCTTCCACAGAATAGATTTTTTTAAATTAACGCCTTATTCAGGGAGCTTATTTGGGGGAAAAAGAGAGCACGGATAAAATTGGAACACCTGCAGAGGGGTAAGGAGGAGGGGGGGCTGGCCTTGCCCAACCCTTGGCTGTATTTTCTGTCCTCACAGTGTCAGCATTTAAGCGGGGGCGCGGAGCACTCAGTTGCGGGGCTGGGGGGAGGAAAGGATATCCTTCAGTTTCTGGGGGGGGCGAGGACCGCTGCTGGCGAAATTAGAAGCTGGAACCCTTCGACCCTGGGCCCACAGGCTCCCCACGGTGCTACTCATGATTAATGTATGGGAAAAATTGAAAAGGCTGAGAGGCATCACTGGTTTTACACGGTATACCCCCATTTGGAACAACCCTCATCTGCCGCACCTGCAGGCGCTGAGGGGATTCGCGCAGTGGCGATGTGTGGGCATTTGGTGGCTCTCTCAGCTGGTGGAACGGGGAGTCTTTAAAACATTTGAAACCTTGCAGAGTGAATTTTCACTCCCACACTCCTCGTTCTACCGGTATTTGCAGGTGCGACATGCCTACATGGCGCAGGCTCAAACGCATTGTATGGACATACACCATGATACTGCTATCACCATGATTGGCGCGCAAACCTCCACTAAAGGCATTATTTCCTTTGTATACGGATACCTCTTGGCAATGGCTCTGTTAAAACACCCGATACGGGCACTGGACAAATGGGAACAGCAAATAGAGGGTATAACAGCTGAACGTTGGGAGTCGATCATGAGTAGGATACCCCGGCTGTCGCTCAATGAGCCCAGACGCCTCTCTCAACTGTATATCCTTTATAGGGTATACAGGACGCCTAAGTGGATTCATGATTTAGGCCTGAGACGGGACTCATGTTGCCCCAAATGTTCACATGAGGACGCGGACATTCTCCACATGTTTTGGACGTGCCCGCGCCTCCAGATTTTTGGGATTATGGTACTCCACTTGATCCGGGGGGCAACGGAGCTGGACATCCCCAGAGACCCGATTGTCTGTGTCCTTGGCTGTACAGAGGATGTAGGGGGAGATGACTATTCGCATAGAGCAGTGGCTAGGATGTTGTTTGCTGCCAGAAAATTAATAGCGGCTCATTGGATATCTGATACGGTACCCTCTCGCAAAGAGTATATCTGTAGCATGAATCTGATCGTGAGTAGGGAAAAAGCTATATACCTCAAACGGGACAGATCGAGGGTATTTGATAAAATATGGAAGGGCTGGATGGACCTTCAGGGGCTGCCGACTGTTAATTAATTGCTTTTGGACTGAGTTATTTCTTTAAGTTGGGAGATGTGTTATGCAGATTTTTGGAACATCTTGGGTACATGTTATATCCATATGTGCACTACTATCTTTGTTGAGGAATACTGACCCACTGGACCGGGAGGGGGGAAGGGAGGGATGGTGGTGGTGGGAGGGGAGGGGGATTTAATGCAATGCATTTCTTTCTATATTGTTGTTGAAAAGTTTTAATAAAAACTATCTGATTAAAAAAAAGAAGAAGGGGATCAGGAAGGGGATAATAGTACCAGATGGGGAGCAGTATGGGGGACATTAATATACAATGGGGACCAGTATAGGGACATTACTAGAAGAAGGGGATCAGGATGGGGACATTACTACAAGAAGGCGACCAGTATGGGGACATTACTACATAAAGGAGATTAGGGTGGGGACATTCCTACAAGAAGATCAGAATTTGTACTTTAGTAGATTGAGCAAAAAATTCTGGTATTGCTAAAACGTCACTTAGGGTACCATTACACGTCGCAACATTGCATGCAATGTCACTGGCAATTTGCTGGTTGCAGTGAGATCATGGACACATGGTTCTATTTTGTTGCCGTGTACAAATGTAACAATGTGTCCATGATTTCACTGCAACCAGCAAATTGCCTGTGAAATTGCATGCAATGTTGCGACGTGTAACGGTACCTTTAGTCCTACAAGCAATGCGGCCCCCCGATATCAATTTTTTTCTACGTGCGGCCCACCAACCCAACCGAGTTTGAGACCCCCTGCCTTAGTATATGTAAACTTGTGACTTTGCAGAAAATAATAACAATGCCTTAAAACATTCTCTCTAATTTTTCTGCCATTTGGCAAATATAATTCTGGTAATCCTAATTGACCTAAAACAGGAAGGTTTAGGGTATGTGCACATCTGACGTTTCTGCATCTTTGCAGACCGTCAGAAAACCTGAGCAGTGTCCCTCGTTTTGTAGCGATTTGCTAGCGATTTTGTAGCGATTTCCTAGCGATTTTCTAGCGATTTTCAGCGTTTATACAGTGTTTTCTCAGCGATTTTCTTGGCGACTGGTTTTTGTGCTAGACGCGCTGGAAAAAACGCTAAAAAGAAGTCACATGCTCTATTCTTGACAACCGGTGGAAAAAGTGGAAAGGAGAAAAAAAAAAAAGTTCTAATGTACACAGCGTTTTCTGAAATCCATTGACTACGGTAGCATGTTAATCCAACCGGTGGTTAGGATTAACATAAAATTAACATAAAACTCAGCGGAAAACGCTGGCAGAAAACGCTAAAAAACAGCCCACAAAACTCCCAGTGTGCACATACCCTTAGTCTGATTTCATGTCTGATAATGAGAAAACCCTGCACATGCGTCTTTTTATATAGCGCATGGAGGACTTGTGATTTCAGCTGTCCAGTGTCCCCCACACTATACGGCGTCTTGTCTGCAGTCAGTGCGCTCCGTCCTGCAGTCTGCTCTCTCTCACCATCTCACTGGCTCTTTATGCAGTGGGCGGAGCTTGCCTCTCGCATCCAGCCTTGTCCCCAGCAGGCTCCCGTACTGAGTACTGCCGCTGAGTGCAGCTGTGTGGACGGTGTCTTAGTTACCCATCCGGGAGCTTCCTGATCACTACAGCGGGACAGCGGAGAACAGGGTACGTGTACCCGGGCACTGAGGGCTCTGTGTGCGGCCTGTGCCCCCCCTACAGGACACTTGCTAATTGTGGAGAGGGGCAGCGCTAGCAGAACACGGGGCAGGGTCTGGTAGAGGCTCCGATTTGTGCACGGGCCCGGTGTAGCTGGTGGGTCTCCAGCCTCATATCAGTCTATGTATGTGAATGTGGTGTCCTCCTCCTGCACAGATGGCACATCCCCCATGGGCAGGAGCACGGACTGTGGGCACATTCCATATATACATTGTCCAGGGGGAGCTCTGCACTAAGAATTTCCCTATTTATTGCCTGCAACATCGCTCGTGCCCCCGCCCCTGCTCTCGTTCTGGCCCCTGCCCCCGCTCTCGTTCTGGCCCCCGCCCCCGCTCTCGTTCTGGCCCCCGCCCCCGCTCTCGTTCTGGCCCCCGCCCCCGCTCTCGTTCTGGTCCCTGCTCTCGTTCTGGCCCTCGTCCCTGCTCTCGTTCTCGCCCCTGCTCTCGTTCTCGCCCTTGCCCCTGCTCTCGTTTTTGCCCCCACTTTTACCCCATGCCCTCTCTCTTGCCCCCTCTCTTGTGACTCCTTATTGTGGGAATGAGCTGGAGCAAAATCTCTGCTCTTTAATATGCAGAAAGACAACAATGCATTTGCCCTGTGTTGACAAACTATAATTTTGGCACTGCTGTGAGAAGACATCATCCCTTGAATTAAAGGGGTTGTTCACTATTGGCCCATCTTTTATTAGGGCCCCGTCACACTTAGCGACACACCAGCGATAACGACAGCGATATGACCTGGTAGGGATCGCTGGAGCGTAACTACATGGTCGCTGGTGAGATGTCAAACAGTCAGATATCACCAGTGACGCAGCAACGATACAGTGGTTGTTGGGAACCTGTCACTTTCGGGTGTGGTGTGAGATCGTTGGTCGTTATCCCTGTCAAACACAGCGATGCACGCTGGCCAGCAGGAGCACGATGACCAAAAAATGGTCCAGAATGGTTTGTCACGATCAGCGATCTCACAGCGGGGACCTGGTCACTGCTACGTGTCACACATAGCGAGGTCGCTGTTACGTCACAAAACCTGTGAGACGTATCAGCGATCTCGCTATGTGTGACAGGGGCTTTACTGACCGCAGGACGCTGTGTAAAATAAATAAATATTGAACTTCTCGCTCTTTGTATTCCCCTTTCACTCCCAACAAGCCCCCTGATGTGCACTATGCAGTCAGTGCAGTACAGTGGTGCTTCTGCTTGTACAGGGCTGAGGCGGGTGACAGCACCCATCCAGGAGGTGGGTAAGGAGTAGGGCGATCTACAAGGGGCTGTTCAGTAGTGGATAATCCCTTTAAGTAACATGCTGCTCATTTTACTAGAAATTCTGCACACAAAGCATGGGGCGTTATTTCATCACTTGTGTTTCTCTCCAGATTGCAGATTTGTCACTGAGCCCTTCAGTCTCCACTCAGACAGACAGACTACTGTTCATTTCTCTAGGTAAGTCATTGCTGCACTATTGCTTTTCTTTTCCAGCTCCTGGTACTCACCAGGTATGCTGAGACCAGGGCTGTGGAAGCCACACAAGGGGTCTGTAGCCTTGGCTGGTGAAAAGTGGCACTGTGCGTGCTCGACCTCCGCTCCATTTAATGTCTGTGGGATTGTGGGAGAAATCAAAAAGTCGGGGGATAACTTATTTTTTTGGTATTAACCCTGCATACCCGACATTGTATACTGAAACAGTGTGATATGAACTGTATGAATAAATATTTATATTGATAACTGATCTAGGTATTCACAGGTTTCTATTTTTTTAGTGTAATGTCTAAAATATGTCCAGGACCTCGGTAGTCCCCTGCCTGCCCTCCTGTCGAGACATCAGAGAC